>JAHWFO010038147.1:443395-489021 GCA_023313115.1 Rhysida immarginata | reverse complement strand
TGGGATATGTATTTATTCAGTTAGGATAGTTCAAATCAGGGTCAACAAGGGTCTATGCAGTTCAGGACGAAACTGGTCTTTTTCTGCGCATGACGTCGCACGTTCTTCGCGTTCAAATGAGCAATGCGCATTTGTAGAATATGAGGGAGAGTTGTATTTCGTTTACTTCTCCATCGAAAATAAATAAAAATATATTTAAGTAAAATATAGTTTTACTTTTAATAAAACATTTTTATTAGCTAAAAAACTACATCATATACAAAAAGATATAACATAAAAACATACAATCCACTTAGTTTATTATTTTGTTATATTTCTGTCCTTTTCTCCGATTACTATTAGAAATTAGTATGTTTAGTTCTTTCAGTCTTATGTAAGTTCTCACTTTAACAAATTTTTTTACAACTTCATCTGCTAAAACACGTATTTCAGGCAGTTGATTCTTAATTAAAATGGACGCTGTCCTAATAATATAAAAATCTTTACATAGTAATTTTCCATGAAAATTATTAAAAATTACATCCATTTTTCTTACTAATTGTAATAATAAATTAGAGGGATACATTAAATTTCCTTTAGAAAGCATTTTAAGTAAGTCATCATTACTAGGAGGCAAAAATTTGGTCTGAATCCCTAAATCTGGGTATTTATTTTTAAATTTATATGCTAAATACCCAGCTAAATACTTGATTCCTTCATCTTTCATTACATCAGGCTTTACTTGTTGCTCAAATAACTGTAACAATTCTTCTTCTTTATCAGAAACTGCAATATGATTTATCAGAAGTTCAGGTATTGGATCAACAAATTCCAACTCTAATTTTTTATCAATTTTCCTATTGTTAATGAAATCATCACGTTGCTCAAATAAGGACTCATTTAGCAACATCTGGGAAATAGTTTCATCATTTCCAGACACATTAAGAATATTAGTACTTCTAAACTCTGAAATAGTGCAATCTTCCTCACATGCAGAAATATTAGTTTTAGAGCTTAGCATCCTATTAGAGTACCTCCCTAATAAAAACCATTTCAATCTGTACTTTAAGTTAAGTGATGATGGATGATCATTAGAGCCACCTAATGATCGTATAGTGGAGAAAAAAGATTCCAACACATCTTGGTTCAAACGAGCTGGTAGTATATAAGGAATCTTATATAAATCCTTTACATGTTCATACAAGGCAACGAGTGATGCATTGCTAACTAAAATCCCTTTTTGAAAAGCATATAGTGATGAACTCTTTCCAACACGACATTCAGAAATTTTCTTACTCATTTCATTAAGAATAAAAATTTGCTCAATGAAATGGGTACCAAATGCACATGCAGTATTACTTTTCCCAATCTCTTTTGAAGCATTAAACAAGTCAAACCATTGGTCAACAAGATCAAAAAAATTTCCAGCTATCACACTATCATGATATGGTAACATATTTTTTTCTCCAAAAAATTTTATAGCAGTTGCCATAGTATGTGACATTACTCGTGCTGTTTTCAACACATTTTGTCTTTGAAATCCTGTAACATTAAGATAGTCAGCACTAATTCTAAATCTGAAATCAAGATCATCATTTCTGCATTCTCTAATAAGCTCTTATTAATGCAAACACCATTTAAATTTAAACCACCATCTAAAATATTATTTCTAATTAATTTTAGTAAATGTGGTATATCAGCAAAAAAGTAAAATTTCTTGGTAGAATCAGAAGGATGAATATGAGAAATAGTTTGCCCTTTATCAGCATTAATACCAACATTAAACTCTTTCCATAATGCTAAATTATTAGGACCCATATCGCACACAACTGCAATAACAATATAGCCAATCTCATACAATCGACTTATTATATTTAACAATAAATCTTTTGTAATTTTTTTTTATCAAATTCGTAATAAATAGGTTGTTTCCATTTCCCTATCAAACCTCTACACATAATAAAATTCACAGCTGTGTGTGGACCCCAAACTTTTTCTTTAGTTTTGTCAAAATCCATTTTGTTAGAGACATACATCTCATCAAATGACAAGACAACTAATCTATCATTGTCACTTAATTCATTCTTCATTAGAGACATCAAATTAAAAATCGTATTTAAATTACCTGGTTGAAAATCTATATCTCTTACCCATCTGCATAGAGTTGATTGACAAGGCAATGGAACATGTTTAACTTTTCTTAAATAATTATAACATTTTCTACTAATGCTGTGTAAAGATATAGCTGCTGTTATATCATCACAGCCCCAATGAAAGAATTTGTTTGGCTCTAATAAACGATCAAGTTGACCAGGAGTAAATTGTGACTGCAACACCTCTCCGTATCTCTTCAATTTTCCTGATGCTGTTTTCAATTCTGCTGTAAGCCGCTCAATTTCTTTCTTCAAAATGGTGTTCTCTTGAAGAATTACATCGTCGCATTGTGTAGCTTTGTCGTTAGTTATGTCGTAAGGTTGACAATCCATTTTTTCTAAATGAGGATCCTGAGATTCCTCACTTGCTCTTTGATTCCGCTTGGCCAATCGATCCTGGCGATGAGATTTCTTATTTTCATCCGCTCGTACTTTAGGATGGTTAAGAGTGGGTACAGCTCCCTTCTTCAAATACAGCTTTCCACCAACCATTTTGTGTTTCATGAAATTTTCGAAATCATCATCTTTGAAGTGTTGTGAACAAATTCGACCTAATAATATATATATATTATATCAGGATTGGATAAAAGTTAAGCATAAAATAAGAAAAAATTAGGATGACAAACTTACCATTTGGCCTTATTTTGTCAGACCGGCAACAAAAATGAATCCATTTTCGTTGCTGTGATTTATCCTTAGGAAAAGTAAAAAAGTGTATTTCGCCAGGCAGTGTTGACTCCTTATTGCTACAGCCATAAACTGAGCAAAAAACCATCCTCTTCGACGTGGATATGTAGCCCCAAATAGCGACGGTCTACATTCGCCCTTACTGCTTGCTTCGCCCCTGCTGCGCTCCTAAGAACTTGTGATGTCACATCCGGTTTCCGATTCTGCGCGTGCATAGACCCTTGTTGACCCTGGTTCAAATGGCTAAAACCACTGTGGTTGCCACCAGTGATTAAAAAAAAACGCGATCCATTAAGCTGTGGTTCGGCTAGGGGAACTTTTAGGTTAATTTCTACTCTAGCTAAAATTTAAAGGTAGTTTTAATTTTCCTTAGCTAAAATTTAAACATAGTTGAAATTTCTCTCAGCAGATGGCGGGTACTGTTTCGTAGCGGTAGTTAATGTTTTCTTTCGATGATTTCTCTCAACAGATGGCGTGTGGTGTCGCGTCCTTGGAACTACTTTCAGGCTTACCGGCTTCTGTCCGACACAAATACCACCTTTTCTTTATTCCTTTATTATTATCATTAGTCTACTTTTAGTTTTTCCCTTCCCTGGGATTGCTTGCCTTCTCCTTTCTGTCTGCTTTCCTTTGCTTCTTTGTAGGTACCTCGGCCGTTTACTTTTCGTTCACCTGTCTTCTCGTCTTCAAGAGTTATCGTCTTCCTTGGTCTTCTTTTTCGTGCCCTTCGGTCTCCTGTGTTTCTTGCGTTCTGCGTCGTCGTTGTTCCTCGTGCTGTTCTTCCGTCTAGTCTTCGCGTTTCTGCAGAACTTTGCTTTGTACTGTTTTTTTGTAACTCAATTGTTTTTGTTTTTTTTTTAATTTTCCAAGCGATTTACGATTTGAAGTAATTCTTTTCTGTGATCACGACTTGTATCCCGTTTTATTATTTTTTTGTATTTTTTACAATTTTCTTTGTGTAATAAACCGTACATTTTTGCTTGGAATCTCCCCGTTTTAATTTTAACCTTTCCCGCGGCTTTAGTTTAACGAGGTATAAATTTAGTCTTTTGGGGCTTGTTTTGATTGGGGGTTTCCTAGCTAATTTTTTCAGTTTGTTAATTTCTTGTTTGGGAGTCAGTAATCTTTTTCTTAAAGTCAATTTTGGGTTGGGAAAGTTTTGCAATATTTTTTAGTATTAATTAACTTACCAAGTTCTTTTTGTAACTCCTTCCATTATGGCTGTACGTGTCACCTAGTGGCACGTAACAGTACACAACAATATCTAACCATCTTCCTATCCAAAAATAACAATAAAAATATTCAAAATTGCAGTAAATCGCTGGGCACGTTTAGTTATTCGCTCGCGTGTATGTTCACTCTCATACCTATCCTCTCCAAGCGGCCATTTGCAAAAGGCGACACTAGCGCCCTCGCGATTTTTTGTGGAGGTCGTCGGTTAAAATAATTAAATGCAAAAGGCCACGTTTTCATCCCACTGCAAGTCGAAAATCGTCTCAAGTATCTGGAGGGCCACTACAGGTGTAAAGCAGAACAATGCACAATCTGAGCGGCCACGTGTAAATTTTATAATGAATTGGATGTAATATTGTGTCAGCGATATAATGTTTCACTACTGTCTGCTGCTGAGAGCATGGAAGGTTTCCATTTACTCTCTGCAACAATAGTGGCTGGTCCATCTAAAAATTACAAGTCCCCAATACAACAACGGAAGGGCACACCGAAGAGAAGGAGAGTTGAAGAGCCAGAGTATTTCGCAGACTTCTGTGAGGAAATGGAACAATGACACCCGGAGATGGAGGAGGAAATGGAGGAGAGGAGGCAGGAAAATGAGACATCAGGAGAACTTCAACAGGTTTCTCTCATGTTTGGAGAAATTGTCGGAGAATCTAAATAAAAATGATTTGTATTCTAATCCATTTGCTGAGTGTTTTTGTTCCTTTATATAGCTAAGCAAAGGTCCTCTACACTGTGCTCACTTTATGGTTTTATTTTGATTATTAATTAATTATTTATTTATTTATTTTTTACATTTTATAAACTTTTTATCCTAAAAAAAATCATTCAATCAAATAAAATTAAGATAATTCAGAATAATTATAGATTAATAAAATTTGAAACATTAATTGAAATAAACTACAACACAACAAGTGTCAGAAATTATAAAGTTTTATTGTCTTGTAGGTATTATACACAGCTTTGCTTTGCAATGAAATTGCCCCACCCACAAGGAGTTATCCGAATGAGCCAAAAGTAGGTATACAGCAAGAGATACATCTGAACACCTTTATTACGTTATGGAGCCAAGACGTGCACTCGTTTGCACAGGGTGTCCCAACGGAAAGCGGCATCAGTATGTTGTGGCACCACCTCTAGCAGCGATGCATTGTTCCAGCCGCAGGTGTAGGTGATCATACAGGTGGCGAATGTCATCTTCGGGTACGTCTGCCCAGGCCTGGTGAGTCTGCTGTGTCAGGTCATGGAGATTGCGGGATGATCGTAAACGACATCCCACCATGTCCCACACGTGCTCAATTGGCGATAGGTCTGGGGACCTCGCGGGCCATAGCAGGCAGTTGACATCATGCAGACATGCCATGTTCATGTTTGCCGTGTGCGGTCTAGCGTTATCCTGCTGAAAGACGGCGCCGGGTATGAAAGAAAGGGCAGTAATACGGGCTGCAGAATCTTTGTGACGTACCATGCTACTGTCAGGGTGCCTTGGATGGTGACTACAGGCGTTCTGGTATCGTAGCCGATGGCACCCCAGGCCTGATTCCGGGTGTTGTCCACGATGGCGATACCGAATGCATTGTTCATTGGCACGTTCCAATGTTGTGCGCCACATATATTCGCGTCTGTCGTCGGTGTCCAAACAAAAGCAGGGCGTATCGCTGAAGACCAGTCGTATCGCGCGGTGCTCAGGTGTCAAAGGAAGACACAACAATGGATGCCTGGCAGACATTGTCGCGGCGTGTAACGGGCGTGCTATTGTCGCTATCGATACTGGAGCAGTACCGGGAATAGTGATGTTGTCCCGCAGTTGCCGCAGGGTGATGGTTCTGTCCGCTAGCGCTGTTCACAGTATCCATATCGGTACGAACTGACGTGCTTCTCCGGGCCCCAGAGCCTGGTCTTCTGGCATGTGTGCTTTCCTGTCGCCATTGCCTCCAACATCGACCTACCGTCCGTGCGTCCCGCGACACATCGACAGCAATCCGTCTGGTTGATCAGCGAGCCTCGGAAAGGCCAATAATCCGAGCTCGTTCAAAGTCCGTTAATTGCGTGAACGGTGGTCGTTGTCGTCGTCGCGGCATTGAGACTGTTGTGCGGATTACAGTACTGTACGTTCACGAGGCAGTTGCTTCCTCCATACTGCATGGAACGTCTCGCACAGGTTTCAACTGATGAGCCTATACAGGCACCCGGACACCCTGTATCAACCCAAATGGTCATGTCCCGTGAGCATGTATCTAATCGTTTACTAGTCGGAGGTAGACGAACCCCCTCCCCCACTTAATATGGATAAGGTCGGATAACTCCATGTTGGTGGGGCAATTTCATTGCAAAGCAATGTATTAACAAAATGGGCTTTTTTATTTTTTTTTCTTGAGCTCTTAAGGTACTGCAAAGTTGTTCGTTTCATTGTCTATGTCCATACAGGAATTATCTAATCCTTCTTGGATGTAAGCATGAACATCATGTGTTAAAAAAATCTTGTGAAGTAGACAGCATGCTAGAATAACTACTTGAATGTGCTCCATCTGGTTCACATCTAAATATTTAAGTTGGCAAAATCTGCCTTTCAAAAGGCCAGTGGCCATTTCAATTACAACTCTGGTTTTACTTAATCTTTTATTGAAATTATGCTGTGCAGGTCTCTAATGGCCACATGTCTCAAATGGTTTCAATTGTCCTTAAATAGGGTGTTGAGCCACATGTATAGTTGATATGCAGAATCCTCAACAATGTACTTATCATTAGGAAACCATGGTTGTTGGTCTTCATGGGCTCGACTATATATTTGGGAACGCTTCAGCGGACGGTAATCAAGATCGCTACCTGTCAGAGAAATAAAAAGTTCGTGAAAAACATTTCATGATTGCAGACTGCCTGTCACCTAACCTGTAGGTTAAAAACTCTTCCTGGGCTATTCCACTGGTGCTGAGATTGGAATATGGGAACTGTCAATTGCATCAATCACAGTTGGAATCCAGCGAAAGCCTAAATAAAAGAAAACTATTATTTATTTTTTTATTTGGATTAGTTAAAAAAAATTACAGTAGTGCCCAACAAGGCCAATCTGGTAAAAAAACGACAAAATACGCCAAGTGGGCACATTACAGAACAATAAGTAAAACAGAAATGGGTTAGTGAAACAATTATAAATAAAACAATCTAATCAGAACCGCTAATAAAATAAAAAATAACAGATAACAACCATATATAATTTAATACAGGTCCATTAGAACATAGACAAAAAGTTATAATTAATTGGTACAAAATGATAATTTACAAAAGTAAAAAGTAAATGGCCTCAGAACAGACTTAAAAATAACGTAAGCAATTACTAACATATTGTATCTTAGTAACATGAATAGTAGCAATATGTAGATAAAGTTAGGTTAAGCGTACTTACATACTACACTGGTGGCCAAAAGTTTGGACCAACTAGCAATGTCAAGAAAAACTGAATTTATACGAAAACTTTTTTACACCTACAACTCTAAGTAAATATGAAACAATATTCAGGGAAGAAACAAATTTATTTCTGCGTTGTTGGTTTCTTATTACTTGAATAAGATTGGCCAAAAGTTTGGACCACATTTGTATAACATAAAGGGGAAAAAGTATTACATCATTAACTAATGAATTATTTTGATATTTGAGATCATTTTGACTCTACAATATTTGACAAACGACCTGAAATAGAATTAAATAAGCTTTTAATAACATTTGGCTTAACAGCTTTCTGAATGGCTGCTATTTGTTGTTCTCGAGATTTGTACTAAATGTTTTGGTAAATTTTTTGTTCCGTGAGATGCTACACATTCTCAACAATATTGAGAGCTCGATTTCGAGCAGTCCAAGCAAAAGTGGAAATGTTATTGCTCTCAAAATAGACTTTCACAACTCGTGTACTATAGATTGCAGGACTGTCCTGCTGCTAAATCCATGGTTTTTGCTTAAACTAGACTTTACACAAAGGGATGAACACATTGTAAAGATCATCTTTATACTGAGCTATTGTGCAATGTCCATCTATACTGTGAATCTTCAACTTTCCGTTGCTTCCAATGGCACCCAGAATCATCACTCCACTACCACCCAATTGCCGCTTAATTCGCAGTGGAACAAGTGTTTCTTTATCACGATGCTCTTCATAAGAAACTATATTATCAGAACCATCCAAACTGATTCGTTTTTCATCAGAAAACAACCAATTGGAAGTCTGTGTTTTCACGCAGAAGTGTCTTAGCAAGCTCCAGTCTCTCCTGCATGTGTTTCTGTGGTAGTGGCAACTTTTTGGGTTAAATTTCATAGGCAAAGTTCTCAGCACGTAGTTCGCTGCGAATTGTTCTTCTTGAGGCAGCAAGTTGCAAATTAAGTTTGACTTGTGTGGTGTTGACTGCATGCCCAGATGTAATATCATGTCTAACATGTCTCTTAATTTTTGATTTGTCTCTTCGCGTCAGTGCATAAGGTCGTCCTATTTTACAATTAACATTTTTAACAATTCTGATAAAGATTTGTAGCTCACACGCAGATTTCAGCGACTTTTTTGAAGTTTGTAAATTGCTTGTTAAAATGTCTAATTCGCTCTCGTTGGCTTTCAGTTAACATTGTACAATACATTCGATGGTTTTAGTGCTCACCACACAACACGATGACTTGTAATATGCAAATTATTTGCATGTTTGTGATGTTGGTCCAAACTTTTGGCCAGTCTTTTTTTGATTTAAGGTAATAAAAAAGCAACGACGCAGAAATAAATTTGTTTCTTTCCTGAATGTTGTTTCATGTTTACTTAGAGTTGTAGGTGTAAAATATTTTTGGTATAAACTCATTTTTTCTTGATTTTGCTGGTTGGTCCAAACTTTTGGCCACCAGTGTAACACAGTTGTGAAATTATAATAATAATAAGTTATATACAAAGGGGCGCTACTAGGACCCATAAGGGCATAGCCTGACAAGCTCTGTCCCAGAAGGGCAGAATCGAGATTATAGCAATATGCGAAGATTACCAAATTTCCAAATATACGAGGTGCATCCAGAAAGTAAGTTTCCCTATTTAAAAAAAAAAAGAACTCACACTTACAGGAACATATTTATTGGCAACAAGTACAGCAATGTTTCAGCTATTTTTCAACATTGCCACCACCAGAATTGAGACACTTGTCGTATCGTGGGATCAACTTTTGTATCCCCCTGTCCGTAGAACTCTGCCGCCTGTGAATGGAACCAGCGTGTGACAGACGTCTTCAGCTCTTCGTGCTAACATGTGAGTACTAACCACTACGTATTACGATGTTGACTACGTAACACGGAAACTACTCGTTGGAATTCGATCAAATTTTAACCGTATTCACAATTTTATGTACCCTATTACTCCTCCAAACTTCATTATGTTATATAGTATAGAACCTGAGTTATAAACTTGTTGATCTTAGTGGCGGCATTTATATTTGTGTTCATATCTCGGTTATCGTTCAAATTCGAACCCATGTTCATATCATCTTTTTTGCTTAGAATCATCCATACTATCTCCTATAAGAGTTTGTGACAGGGTTTCAGATACACCCTGTATAAGAGTAGGAGTTGTAATATTGTAAAATTAGTTAAAGAATAATTTTAATTAAATGAAATAGATATAAAAATAAACATTAAAAACAGTTGATAAATGAAAGTCACCCAATGTGGAGAATTACAATTTATGAAGTGGATGGAACACAGATGAAACGAAGGTCTTGTGGAGCTTAATATGTAGAATTCGTTAAAACAGACGAAACATAGGTGAAAAGAAGGTCTTGTGCAGAAATGCTACATGAAAAACACAGTAACAGGAGAAGAAGAACTATGATAAAAGTCCGATGATCAGTAGAACATATTTGTTTTTAATATTTATTTTTATTTCTCTTTCCTTTAATTAAAATGGAGTTACTATTTTTAACTAATTAAACCAATTTATATTTAAGAAAAATAATCACGATTGAATGAAAATCATGGCAACTTTTCCAAATTTAAAAGTACAGTGCTCATGTGCAGTTTATTAGTTTACAAGTATTAATATAAATGATCATCATCGCCATGTATGCCAATAATTTCAGAAGCTGGCATTGCTATCATTTGTTTAATGTTTTCTTTTTACGCTTCAGTTGGTTTTTTAAGTGTATATACATGGTCGGGACACATTAATATGACCACCTCTCCTCGAACATGTTGGAATGTCCCATGGTACGCAGATGAAAAATCATTGCATATCATTAAAAGCTGATAACAGCAGACGTGTAGTAGCATCCGTTAACACAGAAATTGTCGCCGTCACGGGCAGAGCAAGTGACCTGTCGAACCTCCAAAAGGGGAATGATCATTGGCTATCGGGCCAAGGGGGGCAGCATTTCAGAAACGGCCACCTTTGTGAATTGCTCTAGGGCTGCCGTTGTGAAGGTGTACCGCGACTGGACGAACCAGACAGTTTCGAGCAACCGAAGAGGTACTGTGGGGCCCCATGGGCCATCGATCCTAGAGGCAAGCGTCGGTTACGACGTCTGGCCAAGAGCAATCGGCGTGCCACTGTTGAGCAACTGACACAGCAAATGAACAGTGGGGCCACTAGGCGTGTCAGCAACAAGACAGTGCAAGGATCCCTCTTGAGGTTTGGGCTCCGGAGCAGGCATATGGTAACAGCACCCATGTTGACGCCTATGCATCGCCGAAAACGCCTCCAATTAGCATTGGGCTATCGCCATTGGACCTCGGCCGAGTGGCAAAAGAATGCATTCTTTGACGAGTCGCGGTTTCTTGTGAACAGAGTGGACGGACGATGGAGAATTTGCCGGGAAGCATCTGAGAACAGGCATCCCGACACCATCGATGGCAGACGACAGGCTGGTGGGGGAGGTGCAACTGTTTGGGGGATGTTTTTGTGGTATGGTCTGAGTCCACTGATACCGCTGGAGGATACACTGAATGCTGTTCCTTATCCGACGATCGTCGCAGACCAGGTACACCCCTTCATGTCGACAGTGTTTCCTCAGGGTGATGGCACCTTTCAACAGGACAATGCTCCCTGCTATACTGCCAAAATTGTCCACGACTGGTTCGAGGAGCATGAGGATGAATTCACCCTACTCCCATGGCAACCAAACTTCCCGGACCTCAACCCCGTTGAACATTTGTGGGACCATCTCGATCGCCATGTCCGCCAACTAGACCCTCCACCACGCACGGTGATGGAATTACGGGATGCACTGATCGCCGAATGGTCCCAGATTCTGCAACCACCTTCCGAGGACTTATTGACTCTCTGCCAAGTCGACTAGCTGCTGTGATTGCCGCCAAAGGTGGATATTCCGGATACTAGCAGGTGGTCATATTAATGTGTCCCGACCCTGTAAATGTATACGGTTAGTTTTGTTTGGTAGGCTTAAATCTACGTTTCTTTCTACGCTTTTTTTCACAGGTTCCTTCACTGCATGTAGTGTTTGTGATGAAATTGAACCAGCATTTGTGGTTTCATTTTGCAACCACTGAATAACATTGCATCCAGTTTTTCTACTGATGCTTCCACCACTTTATCTCCTTCAATTCTTCCAGCTGCGTCTCTGAGTCTTTGCAAAACACTATCCTTTAAGCTGGTTTTGACAGTGGTGTCTTGCACATTTTACAAACTTATAAAAAGCTTCAATGGGTCACTAATTGGTTCAACTTATTGCTCACTGGATAACTAAGGTGATGTATGTGCTCCCGTTGATATAATCACAGCAAGGATGTGCTTACACATGTTGAAATGGATGACGTAATCCACACAGAAACAACAAAACTTGTGAATACACGTTTGACAAGTTGCACATTTGAGTTTGCAATTTTCGCAACTGTCTTCAGATGCTGTTTCCTCTAACGATACTGACTATGTTATGCCTTTTACCGACTGTGAGTTCACTATCCACACTGACTTGTAAACTTCTTCTCTTACACTTTATTCAGGGAATTCCACGCCTGGTCGGTGGCGTTGTTGTATAATTGAAGGTTTTGTTGATTTGCTGCCTTTGCATAACTTGATAAGTGTATCAAAGATCTTATCTCGTGACATCTTTAACAAGGCAGAAATGCAACTATCTAGCTAACAGTACTTCAAGACTTTATGAAGTACCTCTAAATGCATGTTTGTATTGATGCCAGCATGTTTTCTAAAACAATAAGCCCACATTTCACGTCTCTGTAGGTAATAATTGTTGATATAAACCAAAGATTCTTCTGTCTCTGTGCGCTGCATGGCTTTTCTAATCAATTCGCATAATGCAATGAATTCCACAATATCATTCGTTTCTAATAAAGTTCTTATTGCTTTATACACCAGAGCTGAGTTGGTTTGTCGAAATCTTTTGTATATTCAATCTCCAGTTCTTGTCCACATGCCAAATACACAACAATCGCTTTTCCGCTCCACCCATCACTGAACCCCATAAGTTTCTGTGTCATCTGATATGATGACTTCAGTGTTTATTTCTTCAATCCTTTACTTGACGGCAGTGAAATAAATGTGCATTGCAGTGGTATCTATCTATCCGATTGCTCAGATTGCCCAGACAACATGCACAAGGAAACCCACTTCCAAATTCGTCCACTGTTAAAATAGTGGTGAACTGAAAATCATAAGCATTTGTGCCATGTGTTGAATCAATGCAAATCTTTTTGCTGCCAAATGTTTTTAAAAGGTCTTGAGATTGAAGCATTAAACAATCATAAAATCTTCTTTATTTAAAATTCCTGATTCATCATCATCACCTTGTTGTTTGAAATGCAAAATATAAGATCCTCAGCATGTTGTTGCTTTATTATTTGTACCCAGATGTCCACACAGGTTTTGTCATTAGCATCAGTCCTTGTGTGACTTGGAAATATGTTGTACTCCTTTTTAATGTTTCGGAGATCTTGTTTTGTCACTAGGTGTATTCGATTTAATTCATTTGACATATCATCAAGAATTCTATCCATGGTAACACCGCGAGCTAGCATCTGTGTTTAAAAAAAAATGAAAACCGCTTAAAATTTGGGTTATAATAGTATCATTAGTGTACAGTAGTAATAATAAAAGATCTTTTAAATGCAAACTTCATTCACTAACCTGCAAGCTTTGCTTTTTCAACACTGTTGAGATGAAAATGAGTCAGATCACTCGTGTGTCCAAAATGATTTTTGTGATAGATTACAGTCACGCTCATCTCATTTTGAATAACTTCCATTGATGACGGGCAGTTCACCCCTGTTTTGGCAGACCCTTGCGATTTCAGTTTCCTGATGCCTTTGGTTTTCGATAGATAAGATCCAGAGTTTTCCATGAAAGAAACTTTAATATTGTAGCAAATGTAACCAAAACATGTTAGACTGTTTTATATAATTATACAACGACATAGAGTGATTTCATTATAAAAAAAAGTCGGAATTTTACGTTAAGCTTATATTTTATAGCGGATCTTTGCGTTTTACAGCAAGTGCTGACCTTCCATGCTTTGAAATATAATTTTCCTTTGGTCTTCGGTTTAGTTATGACTGTTAATGCAATGTATTCGCAGATCATTTATTTATGTTGCTGCAAACGTGGAATAAATTTTGGAGCATTTCATTTGTTTCATTGGATCATTGTTAATTCCATGTACAGAATTTGAATGACGTTTGAAATTAAAATTCGTGCTGAAAGATTTATCGCATATTTTTTTAGGTAAATTTCGCACTCATTTTGCTACAACGAGATTATGGTATAACACTAGCACGATCGTACACTAGCGAGCGAGCGATACTACGACGAGACAAGACGAGTTGCTGAAAAACAAAAACGATACTAATTTTTAATGTTACGTGACTTTGACAACCAATCGCAACGAAGGCAATCCTCTCCGCACCCCTTCGTGTCACAAAAGTATGAAGCCAAAATGTTTCTAAGATTAATAGAATTTTGAGAAGACATATTAGGGTTCACTCTACCGATTTCTATTAGTGCAGTTTGTTCACAATCTCTCCATTGTCCTTCATGTAATTCATTTCTCCAATCTGTAAAATGTAGAGGACGATATATTTCTTTGTTTTCTTGTAATAGATAGTTAAGTAGGCAGATACAAGCCTTAACAACATTTACTACATTTGTTCGCTCAATTTTAATGGTTTGCGGAAAACACGCGATCTTGATGATAAAATGCCGAAAGCATTTTCGACAATTCTCCTTGCCCTGCTTAGTCGACAATTAAAAATGTTTTGTTCATGTGGCATCACTTGCCTACATTTAGGATATGGCCTCATCATGTATGTTGTAAGGGGAAATGCCTGATCTCTTATAACAACGTAAGGAAAAGTTACATTTGAATTAGGGAGAGGCTGTGGATTTGGGTATGGAAATAAATTTGATTTGAGTGCCTCTCCTATACTGCTCTTGGCAATATGCCACCATCACTGCTGCTTCCTTTATATCCTATGTCTACTGCAATAAATCTCTAATGGGCATCAGCTAATGCCAACAGAACTTTGCTAAATTAATGGGGCACTCCATCGCTGTGCGCTTGAGGAAACTGCCATTCTGTATAGAAGTCTTAAGGAAACTGCCATCTTCTTCCACTCTTGTTTTGTTTTTGGAAATGCTAAGTAATTTGGTTGCAATTGTTTCCAGATAGCATCACATGTTTCAGAAATTATATAGGAAATTGTTGATCTTCCAATACGGAATGCAAAAGAGAGACTTCTGAAACCTAAATCAGAAATAAAACCAATTATATAACAGGAAATCTGTTATAATTCATTAATTTAAAAAACAACAGGTGTAAGGTAATTAAAATTTAAATTTAATTAACTGCAATAATGATAATGTCTTCTAACAACGCATTAATAAAAAATAAACATGATCTGTCACGTGCATTTTAACTTGGAAGATTTTGCTTAAGCTTACGAACTAAATATTACTGACCAGCCAAACATGAAGTTAACCCACAAGAAAAATTTTAATCAAAGATTTTTGATAATAAATAAAGGAAAAATAATTAAATACATGAATTAGATTCCTAACCTTTACCCAATTGCTTTAACACAAATTCGTGCTTGCCTTATTATGTAAATTACAAAAATACACCTGGTATTAATTATGCAATGAGATACGTAACGCAATTATAAATGTGAAGTTTGCTATTTTCCTACAAACTCAAGGCAATAGGATAATTCAACATAAAGTGAAATAGAAACTCCTGGTTTCACAGCAATTAAGATATTTCATTAAATAAAGATAGTACCACAAACAATAACTCTTAGCTAACTTACAATTAAATGTCTAAAGTTAGTAACATATCAGTGAGAGTAGGAATTTCTCTTTTTGCTTCTAAATATATATATCTATACATTTATAAGTTCCCAATGGCAAAATAACACATAACACTCCAATTAAATGCTTGAGCTAAAATATTCCGATAAAGGTACAATGTAGTCTTCAACATAATACAACACTACAACGTCTGTGAGTCATTGAAAGTCAACGTTCTGAGCAAATAATGTACGAGTCCGTAAGTCCAGTAAAAGTCTTAGCACTAATCATTAACGTCACTTGAATCTAAAAATGAATTCAACATACTTATGATTACAAATCATTATGCGACTGAATTATGCTAATCTCCCTTAAACGGGGCTTCAAAAATTAAGACAATACTCAGTTCCGAATTTTGAATCCAGCCTAGTCCTAATTGTAACATTAACTAATAAGGAACATAGCAAAATTTGCACTGGTACTCGTATTATTTAAACCAAATAGACTATATACATATCTCCTGTGTCGTAAACAATGGGAAAATTTTACAGGCTACGAGCTTTTTATTTCTTCATAGAGCACATTCACTTGTATTGTATAAACTGACTTTAATACTCAAAACTAATCTTCCGTTTTGAAATGGAAGAAAAATTCTGCACACCCTTGCTTAAATAAGATGGGGTTTAATTAAAGTTAATAACTTGCTCACTCAGTTTTATCGAAGCACACAAATAACTAGCAACATACAACTTAATTCTATGTTACCGTTTCCAGTAGAATCTTCCTACTTGATTTCGTGGAAAGTTACCCCAGCAACGCACATATTCCATAGAGTAACCGTCTGCAGACTTTTCCTGCTGTCGCTTCTCCTGCCAAAAACGGCGTTAGCAGACACGTAACGTGGCTCACTGTATACGTATGAATTGACGGTGGAATATTGGGCTCCTCACCGTTCACTACGACGCACTAACGAGCATTTTGCTTTTAAAATCGGACAAAAATATTTTGAGTAATTTTCAAATTGGAAATAAATGAAAATATGCTTATTAAAAGTATATTTTAGTGAAAATAAGTACATATTTAAAAAATATATATATTTATTCTTCTTCATCTTCATCCATTAATGAATCATCGTTATTTGGTTCGGGTTTGAAAAGGTCTATTGTTTCTTTTAAAAACGGCTGGCTTTTGCTGGGTTTCCTTTTTCTTCCACAGCTGATCAATGGATCTGATGTGAGAAGAAGCCTATTTAAGACGTCTTCGTTACATTGTAACCGCGAAAACTTCCTTGCGAAATCTTGTCGGTAGGAGCGGTAATGCTTGTTCCGTGCCTCCGCAGCCTCTTCAGTTAGCTGACCGATAGGTAATATGGCGTGTTCCACTACTGTAGGGCCATGTACTAGAATTTTGTGCAAAGTGGGCGTCATAGGATGCCAACCGTAAAGCTCGACGTACATTTTAGCAGTATCATTACAAAGCTCTTCAAACTTTTTTGTATCGAGTTGGTGTCCAGAAGATATTGCTTCTAGGATAATTTTTAGTTTTGTGATAAAATCTTTATTAATGCCAGTGATATCGGCTGCTAAATCTGGGTCGGCGAAGAATCTTCGAGATGTATTGCCTGAATTCGAATCCCCGAACCCAGCTTTAGGCATATCTATAATCAGTCCCGTTCTTTCTCTGTATTCCTTCTGAATTCTTTCTTTGTTCTCCTTAACAATTTTCTTTTCTTCCGTGGTTCGAGCTTGCCATTTCTGCAAAGGAAGCTTATATGCGAGATGAAGCACAGTTTCAAATAGTCGAATTCTTGCATGAAGAATCGACAAACCGAAACGTAATGATTGCGGGTCTTCTTCAGTTCTGTTTTCAAAGTCATTGAAATGTTTTGAAGTTTTCCCACAAATATAACACCTCATGGTAGAGGAGGTCCCAGTTGCTGCATTGCAGACCTTTCCATCTACCATAGTTGGAAGCAATGTATGTTGCACGAGGGCTCCATTAACAGCCTCGATTTGGGTTTTCTGTAATTTTTTGGCTTGGTCTTCCACATATTTTATTTCTTCCTTCGTTATGTCCACAGTTTCATGTACGAATCGAATACGAATGGGCCGGCAAAAGCGAGTCGAGGACGGTGTTGGATTTTGCCATAACACCTTTATTTTTTCTCCAACACGGGACTGTAACCTCAAAGGAACCAATGAACTTTGAAATACCAAGATGATTATAATTAAAGTCCCTTTGTAAAAATGCTATAAAAAAACAACCATGAGTCCGAATGACTTCAAATTTGGACTGAGCATTCTTGAAGAAGGGGCATTTGATATGGATAAGAAAAAAAAAATAGTTCCAAAATTTATCACTAGATGGCGCTGTAAGCGGCATATTATGCCTAGGAGGATTTGTACTATGCAAATTGAAAGATACGCATGCGCATGAGACATTGCATGTGTTATAAAAACGCAGGCCTCATGGCGTTCTCGTCATATTTGTATCTCAGCCGTCGTATTTCAATTCAAAATGTCACTTCTAGCTGAATCCGCTTCCGTTATGCCGCTTACAGCGCCATCTAGTGATAAATTTTGGAACTATTTTTTTCTTATCCCATATCAAATGCCCCTTCTTCAAGAATGCTCAGTCCAAATTTGAAGTCATTCGGACTCATGGTTGTTTTTTTATAGCATTTTTACAAAGGGACTTTAATTATAATCACCTTGTATATGAGAGTCATCTTGAGTGCTGTCCAAGAATTTTTGTTGGTAAGCATTTTGATGCGAGCCATCACACCCTCATTTTGAAATAAGTTCAAGGTTTTTTAATTCGTCTTCAGTGCAATTCCTTAGTATTTCCTCGAGATATAGACTAAGTCTTCCAGCAGTGTGATTGAGTAATTCTTGGAGCACAACTTCAACGCTTGTTTCTGTAACATTTATCGATACTGGGTCCGGATAACACAGTTTTTTGCATTTCTCATCAATGTGTAACACGGGTAAAGGCTGTTATTAGAGTCGTGTAGTAATTCCCATTGTCGCCTCGTAAAATCACCTTCTACAAAAAGGTTTAAGGCTTCTTCGGGTGTGTATTTCTTCACTTTGGGTGTTTGAACAGAAGCTATTACTTTTCTGTAACGTTTAGCTCTTGTCGGTGAGGATGTTGCATCCAAAATTAGTTTTGAAGCAGGAGCATTCCCGGAAGTCCGCTGACTCACACCAGCCGCGAAGGTTAGCTCTTCTACTGGTACCTGCTCCCGGAGTTCTTTTGTTTTCCGTCGTTTACTGTGTTCCGTTAAGTCTTGGAAGTCCTTACTTGGACGTCCAGGCTTATTAACACTTTGTTTCCAATCATGAATTGGTATCGAAACATTAAGCCATTCGGCGTTTTTCTGCAAAAATCTTTCTTCGATATAGTTGGCGGATGTCCACCTCTTCTTCAATTCCGATTTAAAGTGCCTAAGATCTAGACTTAGGGTGTGATATTGATCTTCGGGACATTTCATCATCTCTCGCAGTTTAAGTTCCACAAATGATGCTTTTTCGTCAATTTTCCTTGCTGGGCTTTCTTTAAAAAGCATGAAAAGCGATTTTCGAGACATCTCCATGACATTTGATGTCAAACCTGCGACAAAATGAAAATTGTTTACAAAATTGAAAAATACCTATGCACTTTAAAGTCCTTTAATTCAAAGTCGTGTAAAATGTTTTTACTGTTATAGCAGGGTAATATCCTATAGAATACTATAAAAAATAAAATTTTACTCGATCTTCCTCGACACTATAATATAAACACCTTTTTTCTCAAAAAAACAAAGAAAAAAATCAATTTTTTACCCTTCTTTAGATGATGGACCTAAATGCTATAAAATTTTCAACAAAGTCTTAATGTTTTGGTTTTTAAATTAAGTACATACCTTGTTCCAAAGGATCCATAACTCAAACTTGTCACTTTAACTCCAAAAAAATATACTTTAACTACAAAACAAAAATAGAGCGTATCGAGAATGTAGGCGTGCGTTCTGAACGATGCATCGCGATGTCTAGATTCCGACTACCTGTGCAGCGGAGGGGGGGGGGGTGCGGAAAGGGTCTACTTCAAACCCTTTCCCGGATAGTACGTTAATTCAGGTACAAAATACCTATGGTCTTGGTGTCATTAGCTACATTTGGATTTTTTTTACTTTTGACCGATTTTGAAGGCAAAATGCTCGTAAAGTGCGACGGCCCGCTCGCTCTCACGCTGGCTCGAATCCTTTCTGTCGCCAGTAGCGGCCTCGTCTTCGCTTCGCTCGTTTGACACGGCCTCTGCTGGTTTCTCCTTGCTGGGAAACGATGTCGGAGATTTTCCTGCGCCATTCACATTACTGTTACTGAACGGAACACCTCCATAGACCGTAATCCTTTCGGTCGCGTCGGCAGAATCTTTTCTACGTCCACCTTGCGTTCTTTCCACCTTTCCTTCTGACCTCTCTCGCTCTCTTCCTCCTTCTCCTTTTCTTCACAATCGAATCTCCCGCCTTGTTAATCTAGAAGGCCTCGGTGACTAAAGGCGTGTTTTAAAACTCGAGACAAGTGAGGCGTAAAAATCTTCTGCCTCACTGCCCGACGTCATCAAACTGCCTCACTTTTAAAACTCTCCTGCCTCGTCATCGTCACTGCTTCACTTTCAAAACTGTCCTCCCCTCCCCATCATGGAAGGAAAAATTCTGCGACCCGGATTCGAACCAGGAACCTCGACTATCATGGCCGACGCCTCTACCAATTGGGCTATCGCAGACACCACGGACAGCAAAGCTGTCTCAAGTTGTCTTAAAGACAACCAAGTTGTCACGGTTGAAAGCCCAATGGGAGACGGGAACGTGGCCCGCAGATCGAGAATTTCTCCACTCCAAAAATTATTCGAATGTAACAGTTATGCTTCATCCTTTTCTGCTCAAGAAGTAAGAAAAAAGCAATGGATAGATTTTAGTCGGACAGATAAATGGAATCCCGGCAAAAGCAACAGGGTCTGCTCTGTTCATTTTGAAAGTCGTGAATATGAGGTCGATCCAATTGTATAGGAAAATAAACTATTCAAAACTACCACTGTTATCAGATGTGTGTAATAGTCCAAGCAAACAAAAAAAATGTTGTATCTACATTGAAAACGCTGTAATTCAAATAAATAAATGAAAAATGCTGCCTTTTATTAGACAGTTTGCGATTTTTCGTACGAACATCAAAAAGACACGAAAATGAAAAACTAACACGACATTTAAAATATTTTCGTTTTCGTCTATCCACTTATGTAACGGAATTTTTCAATATTTTCATAGGGAATTTCGTGTGGAATCGTAACATACTGATAAAATTTCGTGTGCAATCTTCTATCAGCGTAGGTAACGAAGCAATTTGCGTATGACGAAATGAGTGCGCATTTATCTGCGCATCAGCTCCACGATTCAGAATGGACGCCGAAGTCTAGATCCGTCGAAGAAACAGCTTAAATGTAAAATGCATTTCGACAGCACAAATAACCCTATTAAATAAAAAGGAATTACCCACTGCAGTAGCTTAAGCAAAATGTTAATAAAATACTGATAACTAACTTTCGAATCGACTGGAAGAATCCACTTTGAACAGGGCCGAATGCTGCAAGGGAAACAAGTTATCGTTTCGTAAACATGAAAAGTCGGTTTCGTGCGCACAGCGCATCTTCTTTGACAAAAACAAAAAATAATCATGAGCAAATACGAAATAACCACTTATATTATTTCGTTTTTGTTTTATTATTATTTATTTATTTTTATTTTCGTACGAAAAATCGCAAATTGTCTATTATTTAAGAAACAGAATTAAAAATGGTTTATTACTGAAAAATTAATCAAAGGCTTTTTTGTAAGGAAATTCATTATTGATAAGCAGATAAAGAAAACATAAGTAGGAATAAATGTAAATATTCTGTAAAACATGTCTTTAGCATCTTCGGTATGTAAACGTACAGTACTCCTCAGAGGGAAATTGTTTCCTGATAATGCTCACAACACAATTTCGAAGAACTTTTTTACCCTACCCTAAATCCAATTCGTAAATTGCCGATATCTTAGTGTATCTATATTGTCTGTATAAATAATAACAGTTAATGAGATAACTGTCTAAAAATCATACAAATTAAGAACATTTGGCGATGTAGGAGGGGCGTTTTCTCCATTATGGCAGTTGCCTGGAAGTTCAACTGGCAAATCTTTTTGCGGCTCCAATTGGTATGGCCTAATTTCACGATATTCAAATAATTCATAGAATAGTTTTGAATATATCCATCGAAATTTTTGTCGCTTGAAGACAATTCAGAACTGCTATCCGAGCCGCACTTACATAGGGATTCAAAATGGAGCGCGACGGATTTTACGAAATACGTATTTAAACGCAGTTTTTATTTATTTAGAGAAATTTTTGGAAATTTTTAATATTACTACATTAATTTATTTTCACTCTAGATTATTTAGACAAAAATTAGTTTTTAAGTGGTACTTGTCCTTTAACAAAAGATTATTGCCTCAGGTAAATTTGGGGTCGGTAATAAACACATTTTAGTGAAATTAATCTGTTCAGGTAAGAAGTCGAGTCCGGCGTGATTAGAACCCGACTTTTTTGCCTGAACCGATTAATTTTCAATAGCTTAATGTACTGCAAGGATACGGCATTAGGGCTGAATCATTCCTTAGATTTTTTGTTGGGTAACAACCCCATAATTTTTAATAAAGTGTTTCTTTTTTTAAAAATTATTCATGTTTTTAAATTCATATAATCATCTTTTTATTGCTTTTGAATTATATATATTTGATCATTAAGTATAGGTTTCATTTAGTGCCATTTACACACTAATCATATTCATCAGTTTTTATTAGGCGACAACTCAAAAGAAATTAAATTTTAATCATATATTTTATAGTCAGTTAGTGCCCTTTACACACTAATGATTTACACAGAACCTATACAAATATTTCTTATTACGGGAGAACCCTGGAGGAAAATGTCGGTTTTTTAAATTTATTAGGGTTTTTAAAATCTCAGTCATAATTTTTATTGTTTTTCCATCTTTGTCATTCACGTTTTTATGTGTTTTTTTACATCTGATTTTTTAAACTTTTGGCCCATAAACTGTGGGTTTTTAAACTTTCTGTCGGGCGCAAAATGGCCATAGTAGCCGACGCCCTAAAATTCCAACCAACCAACCAACCAAGTGAAAATGCATTTGGAATTGGGTGTGCAAACAGTATCTTACATATACAAAAACATTACATCTTTTCAACAAGCTTTTCAAGCACCGAAATTAAGCGGTTGACAGATGCCAACTTTTGATCTTCAAGCTCAAGTCTCTTTACTCTTAAAATCGCCTCTTCTTTTAAAAATTTAGATACTTCTAATATGATGTCCATTTTTCTTTTTTTATCTCCACTCTTCAGATGATTCATGAAAAGATCCACTTGTGGATGGACAAATATAGTACGGCGACATAGACGCCTTCAGAAGTTCTGGTCTTGTGGATGAAGAGCTTTTTTCACCTAACACGTTGTCCATTAGGTTAAAAAACTCCTAAGTAGCGCGTGCCCTTCCGGACTGGCGATTGTTATCCTTGATTTGTCTAAAGGAATAGTTAAGCGTTTATTTTCCGAATATTTTATTATTAAACTTTTCTATTAAAAAAATTCTTGAATAAAATCTACCTACATGTCTTGACCAGATTGTCCCATTGTTTTTTGGTTTTTTTTGCATATGTCGGCTGGAATAGTCACTGCATGCAAGTCGAAAATCTTGCCTGAAACCCTCTGCCATAATTGAATTTTTTTGCATTGTGAATTGATAAAAGTTTTTTTTTTGTAGAAATAAATCTACGTTATCTTTCTACGCTTTTGTTCACAGGTTCTTTCACTGCAGGTAGTATTTGTGAATAAGTTTTACCAGCATTTGTGGTTTCATTTTGGAACCACTAAGACAACATTGCATCCAGTTTTTCTTCTGATACTTCCACTACTTTATCTCCTTCAATTCTTCCAGCTGCTTCTCTGAGTTTTTGCAAAACACTATCCTTTAACCTGGTTTTGACAGTGGTGTTTTGCGCATCTAAAAAGGTTGAATAGGTCACTAATTTGTTCAACTTATTGCTCACTGGATAACTAGGGTGATGTGTGTTTGCTTGTCTTCCAGTTGTGTTCCAGTTGATAAAATCAGAGCAAGGATGTGCTTACACATGTTGAAATGGATGGCGTAATCCACACAGATACAACTAAACTTGTGAGTACACGTTTGACAAATTGCACATTTGAGTTTTCAATTTTCGCAATTGTCTTCAGATGCTGTTTCCTCTAACGATACTGAGTATGTTATGCCTTTTACCGACTGTGATTCACTATCCACACTGACTTGAGGAATTTACATGACTGCTCGGTAGCGTTGGTGGATAATTTGACTGTTTTGTTGATTTGCTGCCTTTGCATAACTTGATAACTCTATCAAAGATCTTATCTCGTGACATCTTTAACAAGGCAGAAATGCAACTATCCACTCTTTTGTTTTTTTCCCTTCTAGGTAACTGTTGAAACTAGAAATTAAGTGTAGCTTAGAAATTGGTATATTTTGTTATAACTTTAATTAAATTTTATATTCATTAACTTAATCTGTAGCTTAGTTTAACGAAATCGAAACCCCGTATTGTAATTTCTTAGTAAGAGATGGCGAATGAGCCCTTTTGTAGCAACCTTATGTTTACATCCTTTCTTATGACGTTCTTTTTGTGTAAACAAAAGAAGTAGAATAGAACTTTCGATTTTGACTATGAATGTGTGAACTTGGATTTCTTTATTGAACTTCAGAATAAAAGTTTGAACTTATTAGAATCTTATTGCGAATCCAGGTCGCAATATCTTGGTGCCGAAACCCGGGTACAGAAATAACATGGATAAGGTGAAAAAACATCGAACACCCGTGAGAGCTGCAGCCACCCGCCTATGTAACGTGATACGGGAATTCATTGAACGAGAAGACATCGACGCGGTGGAAGAACAACTAGAAAACCTACCTGTCCTCGAAAAGAAGATAAACGAACTGGACAACACAGTTATGGATCTCATCGGCGACGAAGAAATAGAAGAAGAAGCAACAACTTGCTTGGAATACCAAGAGCGTATCACCACATATAAGGTGAAAGCGAAACGTTTTATTCAGAATATGAACAGTAAAATTGAAAGAGATAAAATTGAACATACTAATTTAGAATTTAAAGAACAATCTGATAATGTGGGATTAGTTGATACAACCCCAGAACAATCACCCTTAAATTTGACTAGTGTGAACTTCGACCCGCTGCAAAATAAAACTGAAACAACAGGAGCCACAGCGCGAGTGATATGAAAATTTTTTCTCATTAAAAAGAAATACTTTAATGAAATCAACTAATAGTGTAACGGGCGGTTTGTTAGATGGTCTTAAAGTTTTTTTCCAGGACTGTATTAAGCCTGTTCTCCGGCGTAATGACCACCAAATCATTTCCACTATTCCTAAACTACTTACTACACCTCAGTAGGGGAACAAAAGGCACTCACTTTGGTTGGCTAAGTCCTTCCTTTCAATATCTTGAAAAGCGGCAACAAGTGATTCCTTCATCTCCTTTTCAACTGTCAGTCCATGCACTTGGTGAACATCCTGTGGACAACCTTGGGCTGATTGACCCTATTAGATCACTTAGATTACCAAAATTACACATTCATAAATATAACGGAAAACTGTCGAAGTGGCAAGATTTCTGATCACAATTTGAAACAAGTATTCATAAGAATGATCAATTGGCATTAACAGATAAATTCGTTTATTTAAAAACTTTACTCGAAGGTGATGCAGCAAACGCAATAGCGGGGTTGTCATTAACAGATGAACACTACAATATTGTAATTGATATACTGAAAAAGAGATTTGGAAGAAAGGAACTATTAATTCAATCTCATATGAACTCGCTTCTAACGCTAAAACCTGTTAAAAGTGTTCGAGAACTCAAAGCATTACGCGCTTTGTATGATGAAATTGAAAGGCATCTACGTTGTTTAGAAGCCCTCGGAATACATACTGAAGGATATGGGCCCTTGCTATGCCCAGTCTTAATGAAAGTAATCCCGAACGAAGTACTGTTGAATTACAGCAAAGATAAAAAAGACCAATGTGAATGGCAAGCTACAGATTTACTTTCATTTATTGAAAAGGAACTAACGAGTAGAGAGAGAACAATGCAATTCTTAAATGATCACAAATCCGAAGAATCTTCTTACAACAAGAAGATAAGACAAGAACCCGAAAGGAAGCCGAAAACACCTACAGCGATTGCTCTTCCTACTATTGAAGGAAAATCTTGCGTATTCTGTGAAGAGACGACACAGAAAAGTGATTTGTGTAGATTAACCGAAGAGGAAAAGAAAATATCATTTTTAAAGAAGAGAACATGTTATAATTGCACAAAAATAGGTCATACTCCCAGAATGTGTCCTGAGACAAAACTACCATGTCCGAGATGTAAAAAATAAACATAATAAATTATTCGCTTGCAGAAAACCCAATAAAACATCTGTCCCTGTGAGTTCAGTATGAACGAAAGAAATAGATTCCCAAATTGTGCTACAAATATTTCCAGCAATAGTTAAAGGCGTAAATCAATAAAAATACGATTATGCAAATTGCCTTCTGGATACAGCGAGCCATCGAACGTTCATCACTGAAAAACTCTCCAAGCGATTGAACTGTCAAAGCAGAAACACGTTGTCTATCGTATGCGACGTGTTCTATTTAGAACTGCTCCCAGTCCCTTCCTTTTGATAGCAACAATTCAAGCACATCTGAAGAAATTTGAAAATGAGTTTCCTGAAACTTGTCACAAGCTGAGAAATCTTTATATGGACAATTTAGTAGCTGCAGTATCGACTGAAAAGGAAACCCTGAAGTTGTATGAAGAAACCAGTTTTATATTAAATAAAGCCTCAATGCCTTTAACAAAATGGAAGACAAATTCTAAATTATTGCATTCAAAGATCTCAAGTGATAAAATAATGGAGAGTACAAAGGTGCTTGGAATGCACTGGCAAATTGATTCGGATCTTCTAAGCCTTCATCCTATTAGCAGCAATATGATAGGCATCACCAAACGCAGCATCTTGAAAACAGTAGCTAGCATTTTTGACCCCTTAGGATTGGCTACCCCATTTGTGATAAAATTGAAAATGCTACTAAAAAATCTGTGGAAAGAAAATCAGAATTGGGATGAAGAATTGAACGCTGAACTGAAAGAACAGTGGGAGACTTTCAGTGCGGAGCTTCCACTTTTAAAACTGATTTCTGTTCCTCGATGCACGGAAATAGAGACCAACACATTTGATAATGTGATTCATTTATTCAGTGACGCCAGCAAAAGAGCTTATGGTACAGTCGCATATTTGAAGTCCAAAGGAAAAAATCAAACAGAAGTACGTCTCTTTATGGCAAAAACTTAGAGTCGCACCTTTGAAAGAATTAACCCTTCTTCGGCTTGAATTAATGGCAGCATTGCTAAGTGCTAGACTAATAGACTCTTTAAAACAAGTTTACCCAGGATGCCCAATAAAGCTCTGGTCTGATAGATCTATAGTGATTGCATGGATCAAGAGCAAACATGATCGCTGGAAACCATTCGTGAAGAACAGACTTATGGAGATTAGACAAAAAACCTTTCCTGAACAGTGGTTGCATTGCAATGGACATTTAAACCCTGCGGACAGATTGAGCAGAGGACAATCTTTTAAATCTCTCTTGCTTGATTCCACGTGGTAGAATGGACCTAAGAATTTGTTTGAAGATGATGTTGCCTCTATATCGACACTGAAATTTTAGATGACGGTGAGACTTATAATGTTAACGACGATGAATACGCCTCCTCAACAGCAAAGCTTACTTTTTGAATTGAAAAGATACAGTTCACTTCCAAGAGTCTTACGAGTAACAGCTTGGATAGGAAGATTTTTAAAATTATTGAAAGGAGAACATATCACAGGACCCTTAACCACAGAAGAATTGAAAAATGCCGAATATTATTGGATTAAGGCAGTGCAACAAAATTCCTTTGAAAATGAGGTTCAAACTTTACTAAGAAATGGCATTATAGGAAATAAGTCAAGTCTTGATGGTTTAAAACAAGGGAGATGCCCTCAAAAGTTCTTGTCTTGGGGATGAGGAGCTTTTCTCACCTAAGACGTTGTCCATTAGGTGAAAAAAATCCCAAGTCGCTCGTGCCCTTCCAGACTGCCGATTGTTATCTTTGATTTGCCTAAAGGAATAGTTAAGTGTTCTTTTTCCAAATATTATATTATTAAATCTTTATGTTACAGAAATTCTTTAATAAAATCTACCTTTATGTCTTGACCAGATTGTCCTATTTTTTTTTTTTGCATCTGTCTGCTGGTATAGTGATGCCATGCAAGTCGTTGATCTTTCCTGATACCCTTTGCCATAATTTTATTTTTTTACAGGGTGGATTATTAAACGAATCTTCCATGTCACCACGTACTTGAATTAGACTTGTTACGTGTTGTGACTTCCATTTACCTAAAAAATTAACAAAACTGGAGAGTCTGTTTTTTGTAAACATTTAAAAATGAGATGACTTATTTGATTATATATTTATAATACCAAATGTTCATTCTAATACCAAATGTTCATTCATAATAAAAAATCATCTGCCTTATAACGTTAGAAAACATTAACAACTATGGAATAATTATTCTCATGAAAATTTAGAATATTTATAATAAAAAACATGAAAGAAAAACATTTTCTTTTAATTTTAAAAAAAAAATGGGTCTATCTTTGCACAGGCTAGAGAATTAAACTATTGCTTATTACTTTTAATAAGGTAACTTATCATAAAAAAATTCAAAAATACTCCTTTATTTATATAAACAATTTGACAACGTTTTTAAGTTTTATCAATTTGTATATTTAATTTATATTTATTTATTTCAAAAGAAATCACACCCTCTGATGATTTATCTTGTTGCTCGCGGTTGTCCGTCGCCTGAAGCTCTTCATCTTCTTGCACCTGTTCGTGCTAAACTTCTGCCACCTGTTCGCCCTGCACTTGAACCTCCTGTAGAAGGGATAACACTCCTCCTCTTCAATTTCTGGGGACAGATTGCCGTATTCACGGCGATATTCTATAACTTTGTTTAAATATACCGTTGCATATTGTAGATCTGTTAAATACGAGTAAAAGTTAATACTTCAAAATTTTAATTTAAAAAAAAGCATTGCCTGAATTTTTAAATTTCCATGAATTGTTTAGTTCAGATTTACCTGTTCCCAGCTTTTTCGTTGTTTCGGGCGAAACACACACGCAATGAGCAACGTTCAGCTCATCCAGAAAAGTTATAACTTTGTTGTTGTTGCTCAACGACGCCATAACGAAAATTCCTTTTAAAGGCAACTGAGGCGAGGGAGGCGAGTTTTTCCCGGCTCAGGAAGCCCGATTTTGCCTACCGTAAGTCGTCGCGAAATTGACGTCACTGCCTCAGTTTTAAAACCTCACTGCCTCACGCAGCCTCATTCTGCCTCACTTGACTAGCGGCTAGTCATAACTGTTTTCCCAACCAATCAGAGAGCTCAACCAGCTTTAGCAGTGTTGCGCATGCGCGTGGAATTGTGTCCCGGAGGGGAGCTCGGTCTCGAGAAACTCTCGCTCAACAGTTTTCAGTTTTTAGGCCTACTTTCACTTTTAGTTAATTTGTGGAACGATCTCGAGCAAAGAATTTCAAAAATTAGTTAAAAACCAAGTCACTGGTGTACAAGACAACCCGGATTTATCGTTGCTTAGAATTCAAAAAGGTAAATTTTTTTTTTTGATTTTGTATAAATTAATGATATTTTAATGATTATGATCTGTAACTGACTAATGAATCTTAAAAAGGGCATGATTTTACGGTTTTCCCTTCACCGGAAGCCAGACACGTCTGAGCGATTGTCTGTATGATGTACGGTGACGCCATCTGTAGAGAAGATTCTAAAAGTGGGCGACTTGTTTTGAAGGGGATTGAGAAAAACAGGGGCTTGATTTTTTGGGGGGGTTCATTCTTATGTTGGTTAGGCTAAGTGAGGTTGGGTTAAATTAGGATGGTCCATAAAATGAGCTCCCAGAACTTTCTGGGAGCCATTTCTTGGCCAATAAAAATATTTAGTCCGAGTACTGTTGGCACCCCCCTGCATGTGGATTCCGACATTACAGGGCGTGTTTTGGCGGTGTCTTCCCATCGTGCGTTGGCTGTTGCCATAGCAACCACACAATTGGCATGTCGCGGTCGTTTCGAACTATTTGTGGATTTCAGATTTTCTTTTTTCTGCTTTCTGGATAATTAGCCATTATCGAAAGGAACCATGTCTTAAAGGTAAGCCAGCATTTTTTTGAGCGTTCTGGTGTTGGGTTAGGTTAACTGAGGTTGGGTTAATTTAGGTTTAGCCATAAAATGAGATCCCGTAACTTTCTGGCAGCCATTTCTGTGACCACTAAAAAATACGGATCATTAGCCTCCTGTAACCGGCCGAGGGGAAATCAACTGCCCCCTGTAACCAAATAGGTTGGGGTATATATCAATTATTTACCCCCGGAGGGGGACGTCGTAGACAGAACGCCGAAGGCGTTCGAGTAACGGAAAACAGTGACCAATGAGCCTCATTGAATGAGGCCCGCAGGGCCGATGTGAGGCGCGAAGCGCCGAGAGTGGTAAAAGTTTGTTAAATTTAAAGGTAGTTTTTTCCACTGATTGAGGAGAAAACATTAAAAATTTGTTTTTCTCCTTAAATCTCTGGTTTTTTCCTTAGGTAACCTCTCTCACTGGAACTACTTTTAGATTTGGTTACGTTTGTTCAATTCAGTTGTAAAAGCAGACAGCAGAAAAGCCAACAATAGGCGGCGCCAGCATACGGCAAGATAATCGCTTAGATGTTTCTGGCTTCCGGTGAAGGGAAGATGGTAAAGTTTCCCCCTTAAAAAGTTTATAAAATTTAATTGCTATATAACTCAGTTAACCAATTAAATAAGAAAGGAGCATTACGTATTTGATCTAAATAAAGAAGTATTACTAATACAATTATACTCAATGAATGATCGATAAATGTTCTCATTAATAGGTGTGATGAATGGTTAAAAAATTCGAAAGATGTGATCTTCATCTTGTGTCTATAGCCTGCATTTTACCGACGTTCAATTTAGAAACCCAGCTAAAAAATGTGATACCAACTGAACATTTTCCTAACAAAGGTAATCTATTTTAATTCAGAGTTTTAAAAGATACTTCTAGTATGTCTAAATTTTCCAAATGAATAATTATATTAGTGAAATAACTAGAGCTAGGACTTAAGGTGGCCCACAATCTTGTTTCGATTCAAAATGTCAAAAAACTCACTTTAGACTAAATTATTAAAACAATTATAAAATCTCAGTAATATATGGTGTGTTGTTAAATTTTAATTATAGAATATATATAGACAATGTTTAGGCTATTGTCATCATCATTTATGAAAAGAAAATGTCTATTTATTCTGAAGTCAAAAAGTTAAATTGCATATTGACAATATAGATATTATTGTTGGTGATAACAATCAAAATTTTTCATTGTATGAATGAATATTATTAAGAAAAAGAGCAAATGTTATTAAAAACAACTTTAAATTCTCCAAATTAAAAATATCCTATTAAAAGAAAATCATTTATCTACTGTACAGTTAAACCTCCATTTTTTTTCTTTGTACATTTGGTTATGCTCAGTCAAATATCTGAATTAATATCCAATATTTTGTATATATAAAAAATTATCATATACCATTTAATAATCATCATTGCTCAACATTCACACAGAAAAATTTTTGATTGTTATTTGACTGCAGCAATTATAAATATATTTTCCTTATATATTGACATAAACATCATGACTGAAAAACCTGAGCATGAATATAAAATAATTCAAATTTTTTTTTATTCCTAGATAAAAGTTTCCCTGAGCCTGATCCTGCATGAGTGAGCATAAAAAATTGTGTGTTCATAATTTTGATGAAATGAGAATGGAATTATTGTTATCTTGTGATGAAAAGAAGGATGAGATAAAAGGATTTGTAAACTTTGGAAATTATTTAAGAGTGAAAGATATTGCAGATGAGGCTAATATTTATTTTACCAGCCATCTGAATAAGAATGCCTTAGGAATTTTTTTTCGTTAATCAGACAAAAAGGTGGAGGAACTATCTATCCTAGAATGAACCAATTCAAATGTGTGTTCAAGCACCTGCTAATTACAAACATTACAAAAATCACTAAATTGTGAAGAAGATAAAAGATATATTCTAAATGAAATGCATCAAACAAGAAGTATTTCTTCAGTGCCAAACATTGGCTCATTTTTGATTGAACCCACATTCTTCCATTCATTGTCTTTTAATGAAAATTTATATAAATTGACAGAGGACAATGCTATCTATTATGTATCTGGCTCTTTCTCAAACTATTTTTTTTAATTATGCATGTCTATTCCATATGTCAAACCAAATTGGTTATGATGCAAAAATTTTGCAAATGCCATAGTAATTGTTAACATATTGACAATAGAGAAAGTGAATTTGCATATGTAATCTTGCATTCCTTGTCAATCTTTTCAAAGTGAAATCTTCAAAAGTCTAACTTCAACAGAATATATTCCCCAGAAATAAATATTCAGTGTTTTCATTTTGTTTGCTATTTTTAACTTTAATAAATATCTTTTGAAAATCGCATATCAAAAAGAAATATTCAGATAAATAATGTTGGATATTATTATTAATTTTTGTGGGTTTTTCATAGATTTCGAATTTTAACTTTGTCAACTTTTATAATATATAATGTCTTTGAGCAAAAGAATGTGGTTTTGTTTCCATATTATTGGTAATGAAAGTTAATGGGTATATATTATCTAATTGTTGCACTATTGTTATTATTGAATTATTGGTGATGTTAAAATGTCGCCTATATATCTTAATCAAATTTTGATATTTTTTTTGTATTGTGAATAATTTAAAATTGATGTTCCATATAGTTGATGTAAATATTGGCAATGATAAATGATAATGGATTACCTTCTGTTCATGTATATATTTTGTTGTTAAATTTAAATTGATTATTATTGAAGCTTAAATCTATAGCTGGTATGATTTTTAATATATGGTCGATGTTTTGTTTTTTTAACATGGTGGTGGTGATGTTTTTTTTTCTTTTTTTTATATCCACTGTTGGTATAATTGGAATATTTTCGTGCATGGCATTTATATGTATTGTAAAAATTTAGTCATTATTATGAAGTTTGATTATTCAAAATATCTTTTTAAGTTATTTTTTTGGGTATAATTCTGTAGAAATTATTTCATGTAATTATTTATTTATAAAAAATATTAATTATTCGGGCAAATATAGAAATAATTATATCAATTAATTTAAGTAATGTTTGCATAAATTTGTATACGTTTAAAATGTTGTGTAGAATATATATTTTGTAAAAATAAATTGATTGAATAAAATTTTGGCTACTTTTGTAATTTGCTAAATATTAAACAAAGTATATAATTAAAGACTTCAATTCACAAAAGAGAAATCGTAAGAGTAATAAATAAAAACATTAAAATAATTAAACTTAATAATATTAATAAAAAAAGGGGGGTGGAAGGGGGAGGAGATCCGGAATAGACTACTGACGTCATTCAGTAATGAACCGTCATTGTGACGTAATTTGTTAGCAGCCGCTGCGAGTAATTGTCGTCCCAGCATTAAATCAGAGTTGACGCTCCAGGTTTCTTATTCCATGGCCAAACTAGGGACAGGGAAGCTGATCAGACGATACAAGTATGCCCTGCTGAACACATCAGATGTTTAGAAACCTCATGTACATTGAGATAGATTAGCAGAGGTTTGTTTAGTTACAGTATGGAATATTTTAGAGTTTAGGAACTATTTCCCTGTACATTGTTCTTAACATTGGTCAGTTTATAGCTTTATTGAACAATTCAATTGAGCGTAAAAATTCAAAACGTGAAAAATGACGTGCTTGACTCTTTTGACGATTTCTCGCGAAATAATTGTCAAACAATTCTGAAAAAAATTCACACGAATCATGAATGTCATAGGTAATATATATTAAAAAAATATAAAAAGCGTATTTCTCATTTCAAAAATAAAAATTCTTTTGTGGCGTTTTTAAAACGATGAGTTTTACAAATATTTATTAAAAATAGAATATTTGTGTAAACACTAAGCTCTTTAGAGATCCTATAAAATGCAACGTGTTCTACAACAAGTTTTAATCATGTGATATTAAAAATAGAATATTTGTTGTAATATCATATGATTAAAACTTGTTGTAGAACACGTTGCATTTTATAGGATCTCTAAAGAGCTTAGTGTTTACACAAATATTCTATTTTTAATGAATATTTGAAAAACTCGTCGTTTTCAGAACGCCACAAAACAATTTTTATTTTTGAAATGAGAAATATACTCTTTTACATTTTTTAATGACATTCATCATTCGTGTGAATTTTTTTTCAGAATTGTTTGACAATGACGTTGCGAGAAATCGTCAAAAGAGTCAAGCACGTCAAGCAATTGAATTGTTCTATAAATCTAGTAATTGACCAATATTAACAACAATGTACAGGAAAATAGGTCTTAAACTTTCATTAAAATATTTCAGTTTGTTTGGATGGTATTTAAATTTAATTAGAAGCAAGAAGCATTGCTGGTCTTATATTTATGATCGCTACTGTATGTCAATGTAAACATGAGGTTTCTAAACTTTTGTAAAGGGCTGTATAACAAGTTTATTGTTATATACTATCACATCAATTATACATTATTAATTGGAACATATCAAAATTAATTATAAACATTTTTACATTATAGTATTAATTATTTTCAAGCAATTAATATTGCTGACTAAAGTGTTGGCTTCATTAAAAAAAAGGTAAACTAGGAAAATATTAATAGCATTGCAAATTTTATTTCACAATAAAAAAGATAAACACATCTTACGTAATAGTTCTGGCAATGATAAAATAGATATTATACACAAAAAATAATAAGTCTTTCAGTATTTATTGTAGGAAAAAACCACAGTCGGGGAGGCCAAAACGGTTTGAACAGATACAAAGATGACATGAAAAAAATGCAAACATGGCCTATGGTCATATGTTAAATAAAAGAAATGTAAATGCAGTTCTCAAGTTAAAACATTAAGTTCAAATGAGGTTGAGATGTGCAAAAACAACTGTAATATATAAATTGTAAAATAAACAAAAGCCATATGTAAACCAGTGTTAAATGTAAAATGAATGAAATTGAATTTAAGAAATAAGATAAACACAAGTCACATACAAACCAGCGTAAAATAAATGGCGAAACTAGTCGATCTTTTATACTGCAAAGCCACCACTCACTTCGTTAGATTTTAAAAAGTAAAGCAAGCACAAGTCACATTATGATTATATATATGAGTGATCAAGCTCTCCTGTGTTGGTTATCATTGCTGAACCTGATAATACAGCTGACATATTGCCAATTTCTTCAGAGGTTGGCTTGGGAATTTTCTTGGATGGGCGTTTTTTCTTAACACTATAAAAACGACTCTGAGAGCAAAGTTTTTTGTTTGCCACTGTATTTTGAATTTCTTCAAAATGTTTCTCTGTACTAACCTCTTTCATTGTAGTCAACATTTTAAGAGCTTTGATGTTTTTCAAGATTGCTGGCATTGCAGCTTCAGGAATATCATCAACAGCCTCAACACTTGAGACCAGTCCATGGCAAAGTTCTAAAACCTCATGTTTCCTGTTGCTTGTTCTGTCTCTTTTTAAAAAGGTTCCTTGGAATGGATATCATTTCTTCTTCTACAAAATTAGAAATGGCTGTGGAATTGGATGGATGTCTTGATATGGATCGAGAGTGCATTAGACCTATACACACCGCATGCATGTGTTTACACAAATTTCCTTATAAGGAATTGTCATGATATGTACAAGTATACAGTTTTATGCATGCTAAATATTTTTTACATAAAATATTACATTCAAGTTTTGAACAAATGTGATTTTGCATTTTCACAATGTAGTCAACGTTTGGATACGAAGAAGGAACAGTCCAGGTGGTGCTATCCAACTTAGAACATTTTTCAACCAACTCATTTCCAGATTCATGTCTTGAAGGCATATTCCTAATTTTTAAAGACAATTTGCCTTTCTGTAACTTTATTATTTCATCAAACTGTTTATCTAAAACAAAATCTCCCAAAACAGAAAGACACTTGTCAACTCTCTTGTTCTGCTTTCCTTCCAAATATTGGTGCTGCATATTTTCTAAGTGCATATTTGTATTAATTTTAAGACCAGTCCTATAACAATAAGCCCATAACTTAATTCTTGGAACGTAGTAAGTCTCCAGATAATGGTAGAATTGAACAGTTTCGTCATCTTGCTTTAGCTGCTGCAGGAATTCTGCAAACATAGTCTCAAATTTCTCCACATTAGTCTGAAGTTGACAAGCTTTTAAAGCTCTATATACACCATCCTTCTTTGCTGTGTTCTTAATCGTCATCATCTTCCCCTGCCATGCACGATCTACATGCCAGGAACAAAACAAATAATGTTCTGCATGTCCCATTACATCTATCCATGCATTATAAAAAAAGACAGCATCATCTGATAAAAACATTTTACAATGTACTTCATCTGCTGCATCTTTCACAGTCTGAAAAAAAGCTCCTCAAAATTTCACTGTTTACTGTTGAACTGATACAAAAGGCAGCTGGAAAACCTTCCTCATAATGATCAATCACTAATAAAGTTGTCAATTCAAAACCATATCCTGAAATCCCATGGGGCGAATCAATGCAGATACAATCATGTCCAAATCTCAGCAAGTTCCTTTTCTGATATGGTGACATTAATATTAGAACAAAATCACGTACATTTAAGGGTTCAAGAGGAACATCTTGATCCTTGTAAAAGATTACTGGATTATGGTTACCAAGGTTTTTCATGTCATTGATCCACATGGCTACACTAACTTTATCGTTTTCATGCAGGTGAGTGTCGACTTCAATCCCATAGCTTCTCTTGATGTTGTTGATATCTTTCTGCGTTACCAAATGTTCTCTTTTAATTTCTCCCTCTGCTGTTAGTCTTATATCTTCCATAATCCTTTTACTTGATGCACCAGTACATAACTTTCCTATTAAATAAATCAAGCACAAAATTATTAAAATGTTAAATTTCCATATGTGAATAAGAAATAGGCAAGCAAACCTGCTATTTGATCTTTTACAGTTTTGGGGATGCGAACATGTCCTAACAAATCATCATGACCAAAATGAGTTTTGAAATAGTTCACTTTAACTGTTCCGAGATTGGTATCTTCTACTGCATCAATGGTTGAAATGCAACAGCCATTTATTTTGCACGAGTTTTGTGCTTTTAATATTCTTTCTCCGGACCCCGTGGAATTATATTTCCCAGTTCTGTTGCAATAAAAAATATATTTCTTTCATCTTGAAATTTGTAGGCAGATCTTGCAGTGAAGTAATTCCTGTTGTTTCGTTCTTCCACTGCTAACCAGTTTTGGAATTCTAAAAAAAAATGTAATCGAAGTTGTAATTTTTTTATTGAATCTGTTAATATTAGCGACCCAATATCAAACAATGTTAAAAGCGTAATAAAACAGGAACATTTGCATTATCATGAAAGGAAAAACATTTCGTAGGATTTGACATTAATATACATACCTTCCATCGAGGAAAACGAAAGTTCTTCACATTCTGACGGGATGTTGTTATTCGTTTCAACGTGACTTTGGTAATGGCTTATCGTTTTAAAAGATAAAGCACAATTTTCATACATACATGAGACTGTTTTCTTAGCATTTTCATGGATATTTCGTCTATGCTTTGCTAAGTTACCCTTACGCCCGAAATCTTTACTACAGATATAACACACGTGTGCAACCTGGGCTTCAGCCATGACGGCTCCGTACGAGAACCGAAACCGAACAGTTTTGTTCCCCCTCCCCAGTCCACGCTCATGCACAACACTGCTGAAGCTGGTTGAGCTCTCTGATTGGTTGGGAAAACGGTTATGGCTAGCCGCTAGTCTCACTTGCCTCGAGTTTTAAAACGCGCCTCATTCACGCTTCTTGTGTTGTTCTCGCTTTCTCGCGAGAGTGTGGAGCGGCCTCAAGATGGAGGATTTTTGGTTGGATGTTCTACGTGTGACTCGCCGCAGTCAAGATGTATAGAGGGAGGTGGGAGCACTGCCTTACCGGGAGTGAAGCCTCATTCGAACTGCCCGCTTGGTGGCGCTGACGGCATGTTGCGTGCGGATTTCTCATACAATGCGATACCAATGCGATAACTATTATAATTGAGCTTTTTGAAAGAATAATAGCAACATCGCCACAATGACGAAAACAACCATTTAGTAAATCATTGTATCAAAGAAAACCACACACCAGATTGGAATAACACAAAAATCATTGGAAAAGAAGAAAATTATAAAAAAAGATTAATTAAAGAAACAATAAATATCATTACAAATAACAAAAATTTAGCCAAACCATCAATAGAAATAAACAATAAATGGACACTACTTTTTAACAACAATCAACCTAATTCACAATAGCCAACAGTCATAACCAACTTAGCTTCATCACCTTTATATCAATTGTTAAATTCTTATTTCAACTGTTTTCAACATTCAAAAATTTTAATCAACTGATGATGAGAAAAAAATTCTCGAAAACGTTTTTATATGAAATTTATCCCAAATATTTGGATCAACCCTTCAAAATTTCATCAGTACTTCAAGATTATCTGCACAAGAACTTCATCTACATGCTCAATAGACTGGTTTTATTTCTACCATCAACAACATCTTCAAGTTTTCTTTTATCTCCCAAGTTTCTTCAAGATTGGTGACTTTAATTTTATTTTTTGTTTTTATAATTTCACGATTTTCCCCATTATAAGGAGACTAAACTCATTTTTAAATTTAAATTAATCATTTTAACTCCTTAGATCAATATACATTTATTTCTTATTTTTGTCTTAATTGTATTTTGCCATTTTTGCAAATGTTGCCAGTTTCCTTGATTTTATTTCCCCCATAAACTTTTTACTGAGAAAATGCATTCGAAGGAACAAATAAAATTTCATTATTTTTTTGGTCATTTCTTTCCTATGGTGACAACAAGTCAATGTTGCAGACAATGAAAATGCATCAAAACTGTTCACGACAACAAACAACATATTTGTTCCACATTTTTTAGTGGTCAGCGATTTCTGTATTTATAGATCCAGTTCACACACCAAATTAAACAAAACATGAGAAGGATGAAGAAGAAATCCTTTGCTCTTGATTGTTGTGAATTGACTTCGAAGGCAATCATTTATGCCAATTAAATCAGAATAGCAAGAACTGCAATTCTTTGTTAATGGAACAAATTTCCTTGCAATGTAGCCACATAAGTGATGCAAGGGGGCTTCTTCTATGACAGGCCCACAGTAATCATGGTCAATGAGCTCTAAACTCAAAACACAAACTTCATTAATCGACAATTATAATGGAAAATAAAAAAAAGTTATAGGGAAAGAAGCGAGGCATGAAAGATCCCTCTATTACAATTGTTGACTCTTTATTCACAATTTCCGTTATTAACTGAACTAATTTCAGCATGCTCTGCTCTATTGACAAGATTGTGTAGTGCATTGTGCAATATTTGCTGGCTATTTTGTTTGCTTGTAGGTAATGAATAATAATCTGTACCTGACAGCAATGTCTTCAAAATTTCAACACCTCCAACAGCTCTCTCGGGCAGGCTTCACGTGAGAGTAAAAAGACAAGAGCCTGAAAATTTGTGCAAATTGAACAGGGTCCTGCTTGTCTGATGTTTCCAAATAGCTTCTGTAACATAGAAGTTAAGTTGTTAAAATGTTATGTACATTAAAATGTTAAACAATAACCACCACTGAGCTACCAACTTCAAGAGAATCTTGGTTCAGACGAGATGTCATCAAGTACACAAAATCTTCTGTTCTTGTTAAATCTCCGAACAATCCAAATGTGTTGCGAATAGTGACTATCAAACCTTCATGGGTAGATTTAGAAATGGACAATTTTAGGTTGGTCGGTGTCCAGGATTCCAGCTTTCTAATAAACTCATTGAAAAACTAAAGTAAGAGCCCAGATAAGCTCTCTGTGAAATGAATTATATGAATTATTCTTTGGAACTTACGGTGTAATTTGAACTGTCTTGTCTCAGTGCTTCCGCAGGAGTCCTAGAATTCATTATATCAGCAACTCTGTTGATTGTCTCTATGAAATGGATGGTTGCTTCAGATCCAATGAACAACTCGTGATTCCCACTTTGCTTATGATATTTCATAGCTGAGGCCACAGAACGGCTGAAAAACTGCAAGAAATTTGGAAATTTCAATTTGAAAAGCATGCTCCTTGTTTGAGTGATTTTATGTTTACCTGAAATGCTCGTCTCACATTCATCAGTTCAAACTTCGTTGGCTGAAGATAAGAACGTGTCAAGCGAGGACACAGTTTAATGTGCTTTGTAGCATCCAAATCGAATAGGTTTTGCCAGTACTCGAAACGAACCTCTCCAAATGGAGTCTGTAGAAAAATGTTTATACAATAGAGAATATTTGTTGAAATCACAGCAAATATTAACAAGATATAAGATAATTGCTTAAAAGCATGATGTTAGTTTACGACATAGAACTTTACCTCCACAACTTTCTTTGACACTACAGCACTCCATAAGCATTTCAAAAGATGCGGAAAGTCAGAGAAGAAGTACAGCTTCCTAGTGTTGTCTATGGGATGTGATGAATAGGTTTTCTTAGAAAAGTCCACTCCAAATGTGTGCCACATTGATTTATTCCATTGAGCACCATCAGTTGTTACACCATCAACTATTACACCTGCGTTCTCCAGTAATACAATGCATTGTAATATGATACGAGATAGCTGAGCAGCATTGGCATTGTGCTTTGTGAGAAAACAGGCTAATGCCTGAATCCAGTTTCCTCTTGGTGGCTGCACCATAACTAGTGCTTGGTGTACCATCATCTAAGTTCACAAATCCATCAAACTCCAAAGTGTTTGGGTTAAACTTTACATTCGGTGAAAGTTCCATTTCATCAAGCAACAAAATTCCGTGACATTCTTATTGTTGTATTGAACTGATTTTTTCCTTTAATGCAATAAACAAACTTTCATGAAACCCATAGCCGCTATCTAAGCTATGCAAATATCTTCTGAGAGTGCAGATATTTGGGAATGGAAGAATTTGTTTCTGTAGAAGATGCAGATGTAGTTTGGGACTTTTAATTTTCATGAGGATGCATTCCAATATCCATTCATGACTGTAACGTTTACCGTTTGCACTTTTTGCTCTGCTTACGCTCACGCATTCTTTTAAACACAACTGTTGGTGAGGAGGTAGATGTGCAATAACCTGTTCAATGTTAACTTCAGCTGCCATTTTATCTTTCATGGAATTAATCGTTTGAATCAGGCTGTTAATATTAGCAGATCCTCTTCTACGTTGCTGTTACAGTTGCTTTTGTAATGATTATCTTAGCAGCTTTGCGGGATGCTGTGCTTGAGCATTTTGCTATTAGGAACTGTTCCCTTTTTGCACAGCTGTGACATTTGATGTTAACGGCCTGACGCAACATTATCGAACATGATGTACTATATGAATAAGCAGAGCCATTCTTGAAACATGGACACAACACAAGCCTGTCAACTTTTTCTAGCAACAGTGCCACATCAGTAAGTGAAATTATTTTTTGCATGTCATTAATCATTAAGTTCCGTCCACTGCACATCACTCTCGGCGCCATAGAGTCAATATGGACTTCCTTATCATATAGCAGGCTTGATGTATTTCCAGAAAAGTCAACCACATGGCTAAAGACTATGCAATTATTTGCCATGTTAACAAAATATCCCCAAGATGATGACGGCTTCTTAATTATCGTGAGATTTTTTATAACTTCATCAATGTTAATGCAAGATGTTCCGCAGGCTTCGACTTCATATTTTGTATAAGGTACGTCGGGGGAAGATGCAATACTTAAAAACCTCCTGCAATAACTTTAAAATTTTTTGCAACCGAAAAATGTACAGTTTTTTTCCATATGTTTTACAAAAAACAGTTACAGATGATCCACATACATACTTGAGTGGAACAAATTAAAAATTGTAAACCTTTTCAAACTGGCATATTTCCCAATACCATGGGAAAGATGCCACACATATAAGGGGAAGATGCCACATAAAAATATGGCATTATTTTCTGCGCATACTTTAATTTGATTTAATCAGTATCACTGTTATCAATGCTATGGCATTTTCCACATCTGCCTGGCAGAACACTGCAGTATTCATGAAACCATTTTTTACAGCCCAAACATTTTATCCAATCACTCTGTTGTCCTTTCGCAAAATAGTAACCATTGCAGATGTAACAATAATTATCTTGATCATTAGCGACCTTTTGGGAATGACATTTCTTCTTCTTATTCTTTTCTGACTTTTCTTGTTTCCTCTTTGAGCCGGCTGATTTTTTCCCGACGCCCTTTCCTTTCTCTTGCTTCCTTCTTTTAAGGCAAATCTCTGCACGATTCTGTGAGCTTGTTAGTTCTTTCGCATGCTGTTTCTCTCTGCGTTTTTGTGGTCCTTGCCCAGCATTCAGAGTAGGAATCGGCATGATATCTGTAAAGGAGGTGGTGCTTGCTGCAGAAGTTGATGGTTTTGCATTAGAAGTTCAGGCTTCAGCTGCTGAGCTGGTAGAACTAACGGTAACATTAGCATTGGCACTAGTACCTTGACTTGATTGATTGCCAGGCAATGTTTGCGATTCTTGATTTGTGCAAACAGATATGGCAAAGGCGTGTTGAGGGATGATATGTGGGTCATATGGAAAAATTCCACATGCTCTGAAGCCTGCAAGAGCATTTCCAACAGTTGCCGCCTGACACCATGCCTTGTTTAGCAATTCTCCATATTCGTATCTTGTAATTCTTGCTCCATTATTGGTGCGGATCCAATTTGATAAAGCCCCTTGCCAATATTTCTTCAGCGGTCCAAAAAAAGACCTATCAAGTGGCTGAAGGTATTGGGTTGTGTGACTTGGAAGGCACAAAAGAACGATTTGATTTTCAGCAGCATAGTCAAGCACTTCTATATTGGAGCAATGTGACGAGTGTCCATCTAGAATTAGCAACACCATTCCAGCTTCTTTACGAGGGGTGAAAGGTTCCCGTAACCAAATCAAAAAGATATCCGCAGTCATATACGCAGATTTTCCACCCATTTCTACATGCAAGCCTGGAGGCATTCCTTTGCTGAGTTGATTTCGCTTCCTGGTTCCTTTGAAGATACTGAATGGAGGGAGAAAATGTCCTTCAGCGTTGCAGCAAGGAACCAGTGTAATTGACTCTCCTTTCTCATTTGATGTCACATGATGCACATCCTTAACTTCTTTCGTTGCAACAACAATACCTGTAGCAATTAAACATAAAGGAAGTTAATGCCCGACTTAATGCAGAGTCATTATAATACTAACGTTAAGTTACAAATTAAGCCCACCTGGATCATTGTTAAGCTGAAGCCCGGTCTCATCCATATTGTAGATTTTCCCAGGATGTGCGAAGAAATCATTTTCTTCGCATATATGTGCAACAGAAGCTGAAAGTATTGGTGCACATCTTCGTGACACATTCCAAGGGAACGTGCTCTTGAGATCCCCTGTGCTTTTCTCAATTTCAAGTTAGGATGTTTTTGCATGAAGAGCTGGAACCAGTCATATCCTGCAAGTTTCTTCTCACGATTGAAGCGATGAGGAATTTTGTTTTTTTCCACATATGAATAGGCTAACTGACGCACGCTTATGCTTCTCAGAGGGAAGCCGCTCTTTTCCAGCGTCTGCATGTACTGCACAAGTTTGTCCTCATTCTCAAATCCCAGTGTCCCTCCTGGTCCTGGAGCCTTTTTGACAACATCGTTATTCTTCAAACGGCGTTGTAGGGTCCTATAGGGTATGTCATACCTCTTTGACGCGTTCCACAGAGTCATTTTCCCGGAACGGACATCTGCAATGGCACGTATTAGGTTTTCAGCAGACCATTTGCCTCGGTCTGTTTTTCTAACATATTTATTTGCCATTTTCTGTAATATAAATAGCATTCGGTTACAAGATAACTTATTAATAGGTTATGAAAATTCTGTGACTTTTTACGACATGTTACTAAACTAAAACTTGTTAAAACTGTTATAAATTATAACAGGAAATAATCATATTAATATGGCATGGATAATAATGGCGACTGTATTGGTGACAGGTGAGTTTGAGGGGTTAATGGTTGAGGCGGAGGTAGACTCTGTTGTACAGGTTCACTTTCTTCACGTCTATTTACATTAAGATATTTCTGCAACGTATCTAAATAGTGCTCTAATTTCTTATGAATGTTCAATTGAGTTTTTAAAATCTCATTGATCTGTCTATCCAATTGCTTTTCACGTTTTTTAAGAGATTCAACTATCTCGTCTTCCTCTTTGACTTTTGAATTGGAAGGTAACACATCGGGCTGATGCTGTAGTTGCGTATTAATGAGTCTATTATATTCATGAGATGGGAGTAACATGCACTTCAGCATCTTTGATGTTTCAGCAAAGCAGTTTGTTAAGCACTGATCCTGCTATGGTACCGAGGAGTAAAAGGAGAAGGAACCCGTTTCCACATTGGTTTAGAAAAGACTTCTTTACACGTAATGAAATCTTCTTATGTGCCAAACCTTTTATCTTTGTGACGGAATAACGTCTAATTATTTATTGTTTTGATATAACTACCTATCCTAACCGTCTACTTAACCTATCTATAACCCGATAATATCGTGTTGGCCTAAATGATTATAAGATATACCCACCAATAACTAAACCAGCAATTGTCAAAAGAATATATCTCCTCCCCTGTAATCGTATAGTAAATGCTTAACAATTATATCCTCCCCTTTTTCTCTCCTTTCCCCGTGATCGTATAGTAAATGCCCAACAATTACATCCTCCCCTTCAGGCTGAAAATTTGCTTGACGACAATGAGTGAATAAACCTTAATTTACAGGCACTAGCTATTTAATACCAGATCAGATAAGACATAAAATAAACACAAAAAAAAAGAATTTCGTTAATTATTGCAAAACATACGTGGAGTAAAAAAAATATAAACTTAAGCTCAATGGTATTTAGGCTTGACTAAAGCAAAAAAAAAAATTACACACAAAGCAAAGCCTAATCAATTTCAAATCACATATAATAATAACAATTGAATAATAATTGGCAACTCACTGTTTACGCTAAAAGATTCCCCTTCCTAACCCCATTTGTCAAATTAAGTACCCCCTAATCCTAGAGTTCCTTCGAATTAGAGTTTCTTGAGTAGCAAATTATATTCTATGCTTATTTTACTAATTACTTTTGGATAACAGACGTTCGATACTGTTCTCACAAAAGGAAAGTTATTGCACACGCATTGGGCCCAATTAACCTACACGATACCTTATCTTCACAAAGTGTTGCCCCCGGCTTGCGTAGATCTCGTTGCAGCCGCCTCCTCTGTTGTTATTCCGCCGACTCCGTCGTGTTGCTCCCGTGAAGGCTCCGCCGTGGTTGCCACGCCGTTAGGTCACCTGCCGCCACTTCGTTGCTCCTCGGCCGCCGCTTCACCGGGTCCACTGAAACCGTCCCACGTATTAGCCACTGCTACCGGCTCAGGACTCGATGGAATCGCCTTGCTTAAGCCCACAAGATACGCCTTCCTGCCCCACCAAGTAACAGTGCTTACGCTACGTACGGCTCCAGCTTACCGGTGTTGGCCCTGCTCTCTCCCGGCGACACGTCCGCCCATTACTCGCATCGGTCGTCGCTCTCGGCTTGGCTCCGGGATGATGGCTACCCGTGCACCTCGTCTACGCTGCTGTCGCTGGATATCACGATGTCATCAGCTCGTTCCGGCTGGAAAAACTCTCCGCCATCGTCGTGATGCTCGCTCGGAGAAGAACACTTTTTATTGTTGTTCCCTCTCCACAAAACTCGTCCCACGTTCTGTTTTACACTCTGTCTGTGTCTCTCTACTACCACATTTCATCTCCTCTGTCTCTCGGCTCTCTCTTCTCTTCTGATGCGTCTCTCTACTAC
>JAHWFO010038147.1:421939-443385 GCA_023313115.1 Rhysida immarginata | reverse complement strand
TGTCTCCTACTCACTCTCCTTTCTTTTCTTTCTTTCTCCTTCCGAGAAAATAAATTGATTCTTTCTTTCTCAGAAATTTTCTTTTCTCTACACCAAGGAACTCTAACCTTGAACCTTCATTTCCCTGAATTTCTTCTACCCCTTTTGTTCTATTTTCCCTTCCTATCGCGATTCTCTCTCCCCCCCCCCACAAAAAACGATTTTTTTTCTCTATTTCCTGATGGTTCTTAACCCTTTCTCTAAAGTTCACAGTGAATTGCCAATGTATATAACCTGAATGCTTGCAAAACAAATAATATTTTAAATAAAAGAAAATACTTATTCTACTTGTTAAATCTTATTGTTTATCTCTCTCACTGAGAGGAAGCATAATGAATGAGAGGGAGCCTAAAAATCTAATTTTCATTTCTTTTACCCCGATGTACAAAATTTTTGAACCTCTGTAAATTACGTCTGGTGTGATGCCGTGTTTAATTAAGTATTAAATGACGAACATGCCTTCGAATGAGTGTAAATTATGTGCAAACACAGTTGCATTTGTAAATATAGGGCGTGTGCCTTTTTTGACGGAAAGGTTTTGTAAATAAAAAATTCAGGAATTTATCCATAGCACCATCGCCTTGGAAAACTTTAAAGACATAGTCTCCACCCACGGACTCATCCCGGTAACTCATCACCACGAGAACAGGTTGTATCTCTCCTGTTTCAACATCAAACAAAACATATCGCTGAACTGTCTTTTATTTTTGTTGGAACGATTCTTTCGAGACTGGTTTTCATTCCCGGTCAGAACAAAACAGAGGCCAGGCTCATGCTGTCCATAGCAGCGAATTCAATGTTTCTCGTCATAAATGTGACCTTTCTGAGTTTCATAAATGCATTTGCATGTAGCACACCTTTTGTGTGTAACACAAGATTTAATGCACTCGTGTGGTTTTAAATGGGTGTCAAAACATACAGAACCTTTAAAGAATCGATTACAAATATTACAATATTCATAATCGAAGTTTAAAGATCGCATGTGTTGACCCCCACATGTACCACACCTTCCACCACAAAGATGGAATTTTTTCTGCTGAGAGTTGTGAAACATTGCTCCACAACGGTTGGAGAACCCCCTCTTACGTAAATAACCTGACAGGTTTGTAATAACCCCAAAATGATTATCTTGCAATACTAAATGAAGTGTAATAGGTGGACGTGATTCGAGAAATTGATGTGGATAAAATATCTCGTAATCAGGAGCGCAAGTATACACAACAATTTCGGCATTCTTTATATCTGCTAAAAATGTTTGAAATTTTTCAAGACTCTCGAGAATATCGGGATTCTGGGGGTCAACGCCTGCCTGTGTACATAAATGAAGTGCCCTATGCTCCTGATAACTGTTACGACTGCGACATAAAGATAAATATTCATTTACTTTTGCTTTAATAACATGTGGTGGTTCTTTATTTTCCTCTGCCTATTTCCACTCCTCGTGTGCCAATCCACGACCAGTGCCCGAGGTAAACACAAGGCATTAGAATTATTTATCCGAACGACTGAAGACTTTAAAGACAAATGGTCTTCGACTCGAACGGCATTAAGATCTACATTACCGGACTGGACTGGAGTGGTTTTGGTTGGTGAACAATGAGGCATTCCAATCCCTCTCTGAGCACGTTGGTATGCGAGCGAGAGCTTGTTACGGTAAATTTTTGGATTTAGGATGGGGAGTTGAGGTTGAATGGATGAGGATGGGGGAATCAAATTTGGATTAGGATTTGGTTTTTCAACTCCTCTTTGAACACGGTGTGCAAGAGAGAGTTTGGGATGGTGGAGACGTCTCAGTTTTGTTGGTGGTGGGGGTGGAATAAAGATGTCTTCAGGGGATGTCTGGGTTGCTATGGTGTTAACTACAGGTATGATAGAGCAGGAGGGACTTGGGAGGATTATAGGATGGGTTGAACGGGTCTTGCCACTGGATAACCTTTCATCACATGCCTTGTTTAACTTTGGGTGATCGTTTTTTGGAAAAGTGTGGATAATGCAAGGTGAGCTATCACGAACACATAAATTTAACCTCTTCAGTCCCAAGGCATTAAAACTGATACTAAAAATTATTTCTCTGTGAATAACTAGCTATCAGGCACCACATTATTATATGCATATCTCAGTTTTCATACCTTTGACCCTTCAATTTTGGTGTCCTCTTTTGGGTACACTGGGACTCACAAACAAATATTCTTTCCGATTTTGCAGCATATATCCTGACTATAATGCGTGTGTTTTAAGTGTTAATAAACCAGTCTAAATATACATTCACTCTGTTTTATTATATATGAAAATAAATGTACATGAAAAACAGAAAAACTATGAAACAACACTTATTTTTTGTGGAATTTTACAAAGCAGTTCCCACCTAAGAGACACAAATAAACATTACATTTTGAACAGTGGAATCTTGTTTTGCCTTTGCATTCCTCCATTCTACATCTGGACTGTGAATTTCTATCAGTGTGGAATGGCCAATGTTCATAACCATCATATCTCACTTCCTTGGGTGGCAAAGGTACAATATTTCTTCTCTTGTTGGCTGGTGTTGATTCTGTGCAATCATCATCTTCCTGGTTACGTTTCCTTGGCCTACCTGGTGTTGGAGCTCCTCTGACATCTTTGCATTTTATAAGCACATCGGCAACATAAATTTTAAATTCAATCAAGCTATACCTAATCGCTTTTGGTACATTTGACATCTTGCAATCCCTGACGTACATTATCCATGCATTCACAGTTGCAAGATCAAGAAAATGTGCAAAAACTCTTATAGGCCATCTCTTTCTTCTTATAATTGTCTGATAATATGAGATAAATCTGTCGTTGAGATCTATGCCTCCCATGTGGGCATTGTATAACCTTACAGCAGCAGGTCTGGGTATGGGCACTCTTCTTTTTTCCTCTTTGTTCCATCGTAGGCATGTATCTTGTGGTTCACTACCACAAACAGTAGACAGGAGATATACACATTTGTTGTCTTTCCACTTCAGTACTGCCATATTTCCATCATGACGGGTAAATTCTACCCACTCTCCCCTTTTCATCTTGGAATCTTTAACTGTCTGCATTTTTTTGCCACTTCACCTGTTCAGTTAGCCATGACAGTTCCTGTTATCAAAATACCATCCTGTAAGAGCTCATCAGCCACTTTTACAGATGTAAAATAGCGATCAGCACAGACTACTCTGTTTTCATTCTGGGGAAGCGATTCCAATAATTTTGTTAGTACAGCACCTCCTAAGCCTAATTTTTTCATAAATTCGTCACTGACAGTATTCTTTTCTGTGTAAATCAAGAAATCCAACACCAGTCCATCAGTTGCTGCTAAGACAAAATTTTTTATCTCATACGGATTTGGCTTTGATGGCAGATATTGCCGAAAGCCACAACGACCAACGAATGGTATCATCTGCTCATCTACACTGGAAAACTTGGGCCGAGGTAATTGCAAGCAATAATTTCTAATTGTATCTATCAATGGTCTTACTTTCCAAAGACGGTCTTCATCATTTGCATCATGTTGGATGTTATCCACAAAATGAAGGTGATTTCTCAGTTCAAAAAATCTATTTTTAGTTATGGCTTCAGTTATTACTGGAACAAGAGCGCAGCTTTGCTTGTGGAAGGCCAAACACACTCATTAGGAGATGCACTCCGGCAAGAACTTAACTTCAAGAGCATTTGTGTTTACTGATTTTCCACGCTTTTGTACAGAGTATATGTTAGTTTGATTGCTGACAGTTTCCCAAAAGCTTTCTGGAAAATAAGGCAGGAAATATTCAACTGGTCTCAGGGGGCCATTGTCAGAAATTCCAGGTAAGTCTTCTATTTCTTCAGCAATTAAGGTTGTTCCAAATGGAGACTTTTTCCAGAATGTCCTACTTTGTTGCCTCATGTCATCAGTGCTGTCTATACTTGCATTGACAGTATCATCCTCACTATCTTCACTGTCAGAAATGTCTTGGTGGGGTGGTCCCAATTCAAATTCTTCATCAGAAGAATCAGACATATCAACGTCACCATCATTTAGTAATGCACGAAGGGCATCTTCGTCTAAAGTATTCACTCCTGGAATATTTAGTAAAATATTTACAAAAATATGTGAACAATATTAGCATATTCACTGATACTAAAGTATAATGTATATTATACTATATAATATACTAGTATATTAATTTTTGCAATTCAGGCACACCAAAAGTGAAAATGAAAAATATTTTCTGCATATACTAATTTGCTGCATATTCTGTTTGAAATATTCAGAACACTTTTGCTTACTTTATTCATGCTCCAATACTAGTATATTCACTTAGACTAAAGTATAAGTATATATTATACTATATATATTGTATAATATAGAATACAGTATAGTATAGTGTTTATTATACTAGTATATTAACTTTTGCACTTCAGGCAAAAAATAAAAGTAAAAAATATTTTCTGCATATAATAAAGTGTTGCAAATTCTCTTTGAAATATTCAGAACACTTTTGTCTACTTTATTCATGCTCTTTTCTGTTTACATTTATACTTTTATTGTGAAAAAAAACCGATAGTCTGAAACTTCGAAAATGACACATCACATTGCTATTAAAACCTGTTGTACCCATATGGGTCCCTGACATTTCAAGTGTGCATGCATTGCTATAACATAAGGTAGGAGATACTACCTATATTGAAACAGTTTAGTAGATACTAAATAGTGATATATAAAAAGCATTTTATAGAAATATCACAGATAACACCATAATTTTGCTCACTTTGTTGGGTATGTGCACGGCTGTGTGAGGAGGCATCCATCTTGGAAAAGAAAATCACTCCTGAAAATTAAAAAACTGATGGCAGCTGCCATCTAGCGACTGTTTTTGATAGTAAAGAGTGCCCAAAAGATGTCTTCAGTTTCCCACCACGAAATAATATACCATTTAGCTGGAAAAAATTCAAGAAGTACATGTATCCAAAAGAGTGCTCTAGGACTGAAGAGTTAAAGGTTCGTATTGAACTGGATCAAAAAGTTCAATTTCTCGAGCCACATTCCCCCATGTACATAAATTTAAAGGTTGGGTCATTTTTTTAAAAAGTTGTGCTAAATGCAAATGTATAAAAATTTACAAAATGTAATTATTTTTCAAAAAAAATAATAAAAAATATATAATCTATAATTGTTTTCAAATAATATTGGTAAAACTCTTATGATCACGTATGTCTTGTGCAAATTTAGTGACAGTGATCGTTCACTTTCAAGTCCTTTGTTCTTGTACACAAAGAACCTTAGATTTCCCCGATAAAAAAAAGAGTTTATCAGTACTGTCGAAAAGTCATTGACTTTTAGCTCCTTCATCCGAATTGAGCAAACTGTGGTTTTTGGAATATTGACAACCTCTGTTTTACATATATTGAAAAACTCCACTAACGTTTTATAAATAGGGAGAAATTCCCTAATTCGAAAACTGATCATTGCTGTTTTTCTTCTGTTTCTAGAAACACTTATGTAACCAACACCTTCTGATCTCTTTAAAAGTAACGAAATGTTCAGCTTCTTCGACGTAATATGAGAAGCGATTATGTTAAACTAAAATGTAACAAATATAGGAGGGAGGGAAAAAACAAACTTAATCAGTCGAATGCCGGTAAAGATGAGTAAAATAGATGCGTAACAAAGCCAAAAATTTATTGAGTTTGTATTGTGATTCAACAAGATACGGCTCAACTATAAAATCTCTTACGTTCACATCCAATGAACCAAGAACAATAGAGACATTATCAATTGGTTTAAACAAATGAAAAACCCTACAGCTCACAAATGCTGAATCTGGTATATCACCATTTCGAAAACAACATGACACATCATAAGAAAAGACATCCAATTGGTCTATTTCATAGATATTAGAAAGCGTATGGCTGAGAACCCCATTACGTTTAAAAGTAGAAACGCTCTTTTGGTATTGAAAATACTGATGATAAATGTCATCATCATAATCAGTGGGTGCAATGAACTCCACAAATTTAGTACGAATACATCAACTAAAATCAGTGTCTTTGAAAAAGAGTTTCGTAGCCACATACACTTGTCTTGTTTTGAATTTACTCATTTCTCTTACAACTGAATTGATCTTTGTTCGGGCAACCTGTATACAGGTCTCCTTGCTTTTAAAATTTGGACTTCGTTTTAAAAAAATAGTCTCTACAAGGTTTTTTAGGCCAAGGCGATAAGGACCATTGCTAGAAACGGATTTTTTGAGTAAAAACACTTTAATTGCGAAACTGTATCTCGACTGCATTTGTGCATCCTTCTGTAGAGAGAGAGAGAGAAGAGAGTTGCAAAAAGGATGTCACTAGGAATGCTAAGAGGTATTGGGGGGACAACAATTACAAAAACAAAATATACTTAGAGAAGATGATCGTCTACGGACAGGGTTTCGCTCCTCCGACGAAGGCCTTTCTGGATCTGAAAAATTCTCCTCCTCCGGGTCGTTGTAACCCCCTACTTTGGGATTTTTAATGGTGGCCGGAAATAGGTCATCAAATGTTGGTGACTCGTGAAACCGACGAGTTTCCGACTCCAAAGTAGACAGTAGAGGAGACCTGGATCGGCTCCTTGCCTTTGGCGGTACTGGAGGGCGAGCATTTTGTCATCCGAAAGATCCACTTAATGTTGTGGACGGGAGCGCTAGACATTTTTGAAAAACAGTTAATGTAAAACAAGCGAAGAAGAAAAAGAAGTAGAAGTTACATGAAAATAAGTAAAAAAACACAGTAAAAACTCACACTTTGTAAACGTATGAACTCCCCAGCTTCAACACGCCGAGAATTTGTATGTGGTATGGACCCGCATTCCTCGGTTTGAGAAGAAGAAGAAGACTACATAGAAAAATGAAGATAATTTTTTAAAATGGAAGGAATTGTAAAGAAGGCTTGGGGCAAAACAATATACACAGAGCGTTGGTAGTGATGACCAACAGGAATGGGTTGATTCGCAGTCCTGTTTAGTTTGAGGTTTGCTCTGAGTAGCAGACACTAGAAATGCAAAAACAAAATTCTATGCCTAGGTATACATCAGTTGCAAATCAAAAACCTTGTATTTTTTAGAACAGGGTTGGAAGTTAAAAACTAGAAGGGAAAACAGTAAAGACATTGAAAATCATACTTACTCTTTGTCGAAGAAGAAGGTGGTTGTTCAGTTGAAGTGATCAAAACTGCTGACTTGGAACTACAAGTTCAGTAGGTTTGGAAGACCCATGCTTTTTGCTAGCAAACACGCCCAGTATTTAAAGGAAAACCGCAAGAATCGATTAACATTTCTCAACAATGATCTTCTTCGCTGGACCAATCACCGTCATAATCGGGTATGAGTCATCACGATGACTGAATCTTAACAACTAATGGCCTCACTCTAGAAACCGGTTATGTATTATCTACAAACGTCTGATGATGTAGATGAATTTTTTTTTGAAACAAGAATTTAGAAAAACAGAATTTAGAGAATTATTATTAGAATTATTTGTAAAAAAATATGGAAAATTCACTTGGTAAAACTTTCCAAATTTTCATTTTATTAAGAGAGAGTGAAAGAGACAGTTGTTCTAAACTAGAAAGTTTGTATTATTTATACACTAGTTATGAATCTTATTATAAATTAAATTATATAAATAGTACCATCCAGATTCATAGATATATATAAAACTAGCAAAGTCACCCAGCATTGCCTGGTATAATTTCTGTTATAAGTAAACAGAACAAACTCAAGAAGTTAAACAATATCTCAATTTTTTAATTAGTACAACTATGTGGAATTTAGAAACAATTTAGTAAAATGGAGAATAATTTACAATGATTTTTTTTAAAAAAATGAAGGTCAAATGCACTAGGGTAAAAATAAAATCGAAGAAAAGTGTAAAACTTGTTCATTCTGATAAAAATTATAATTTACAGAATAAAACCCCATTATGAAGTAGGAAGATAAATAGTAGTTGTAAAAACTTTATTAAAACTGAAAATAAAATTTCCAGATTTTTGGAATCCAAAGGCAAATAATAATAATGATGAGAGCAAAAGAAGGGCTTTCTGTGGGAAAATTCCAAGATTCAGAAAGTTGTCTGGAATTAGGAATGAACAAAGGAGGGGAATCACACAAAAGAAATAGGGGAATTTCTTAGATGACAAGAAATCTTAAGTCCGACTCTATTGAAGTCCGTCCTTAAGAACTACATTCTTGAGCAATTTGAAGCTAAAGAACCATTTTGAACAGACTTTCCCATGAGTTTCCCAGACAGTAGATAATATTTTAAAACGCATTTCTTATAAGATAGAACAAATTCATATTCTTCCCAAAAGAGAACATTTCACTGACATTTGCAGAGAGGGGGAAAAACAATAGATAGGGAGTTTAACAATAGGAAAGGTGGAAGAAGATAGAGAAGGTGAACAATAGGAGGGTGGAATGAATAGTTTGGAGAAGAAGAAGGAAGGGAAAGGGGCTTTATTTACAACCTGCAAAAGTTTCACTCCATTTGAACAGGGGAGAGGGAGAATAGGATGGCAGGTGGGACAATAAGTTCAAAGAGAAGAGTAAGAGGAAAGGGGCTTTATTTACACCTTGAAAAGGCTAGACTCCATATCTAAAAACAACATTCCATTGGTAGGGGGAAATAATGCGCCAATATGTTCAGAATCAGACAAAAAGTAGGGAAAAAAATCCAATGAAACTCCAAGTGTTGGACTAAAAGTGTTATACAATTTTGAATCTATCACCTATTACTGTTAACTACACAGTTTCTGTAGCAGCGATGGTTTCCAGCTATCAACATCAACAACTTCAAGATATCTACCTACCTTCACCATTTCCCCAAGACTATAAACATTATTCACATCAATTGATTGAAAATAAATACTCCTTTTAATGAAAAATAGAATAAAATAAAATGAAATAATAAAAACTTAATAAAAGTCACCCAATGAGAATCCTACTCTTATAATGTATAATTATTATTCACATCAACCAGCATTGATGAATTTATATTATATTATTTTATTTATTGATAAGGAGTATAAAATCATTCAAATTAATAAACAATTATATAATACTATTAAATTGATTAAAATATATGTTACTCTATACTAACCTTAATGGTGCATGTGGAGATTTTACATATTTATCAAATATTTGGATTGTGCTTTCAATTGTTGTTAGCAAACCCAAGAACCCAGTTTTCCTCTGCGACAAACAAACAGGTTGGCTTGAACGTGGTTCTTTTAAATTAGAAATGTACTGGATACATTTCAACAAAAAAGGTCTCCATATGATTTCATTGTCTTTCTTCATGAGTGCTTTGAAATTCTTCGCATATGGATTTTTAGAGTTCAAGACATCAAACAGCCTAAAAAATAATAACATCATTTTATTTGTTTGCTTTGTAACAGATTACCTCAGCTAAGGGAAATAAATATCAAATTGTTCTATTACCTGTCGAATAATCTCAAAAATTGAACCGTATGCATGCAGTCAATTCTTCTATTTTTTCAATTCTGCACAAGTATTCCAGTGCGTCAGCAACAGAGGAAGAAAGTGTTTGCGTTGCTAATCTCACCTGTTTGAATTCATAATAAATTTTATTTTAAAATTATATAAAGGTTTAAAAACAAGTTTAATATAAAAAAATGAGATTCACCTTCATTTTTTGTTGATGGTATTTTATGTGTTGTCGAGTCAGATTGTTAGCAAGTTTTACCCCCTCTTTATCCTGAATGGCATGGAGCATTTCTATATATTTCCATTCTAAATAAGAATTTCTGTAAGAATTGCCAAACATATTAGTTTTACAATAAAAAAAATACTAAATGAATTAAAATTACTATGATTACCTCTCCATCGGAATCGACAAGTATTCCCCATTCTCCCAAAGTGTTTCTAACAAGCTTGATCATGTGGTAAGCATCCAAGAGTATGTAGACAGATTGGGAGAAATCAGCAGGGTTCACGATATCAATTTTTATATTTGGCAATCTCAGATTTGCACCAAGAAGATTGGCCATTGAAAAATTTGCAGCATTTCCATCAAATGTTATTCCTGCAACTGTAATTTGCTTCTGGTGAAGTTTTATTAAGCATTCTGTTATTAAGTTTGCTCGTTCTTGTGCAGACAGTCCAGCAATTAGAAAATATGCAAATGGCACCCGCAAATTGATATTGAGCCCCACTACCATGAAAACCCAGCTTCCTTAGCAACAGGCAAACTATCCCCTGTAATTCCAGTGCCTAAATCCATATACCCTATGATTTTTCCACTTTGAAGATCCAGCTGCTTCCGGATGGACATTTCATCTACTGTTAAATTAAAGACACAGTCTTGGGATGATTCGGATATCTTCTTTACTAGAGCATTTAATACTGGGTCAGAAAAGCCAGGTTCACAATCTATATTTTCTTTCCATTTTCGGAGGGTTGAAACATCAGGTAAGGAAATGATGAATGCTTCCCTCAAATAAGTATATGCACGAGGAGAAAAATAATGCATTGTCAGTGCAAACTTCTTGAGATCCTCATCGTATTTTTTTGGATTGTTCCATGGTGTGTCGATGTTATATGTGGCCCTCTCAGAAAGTTTAATTGGTAATGAACCAAAGGAATCTGAAAGCTGGTCACATCTTTCTAAAGACAGCATTTGTTTTCCTTTGATATCTTCAAGTGCATCAGATATTGTAGAAATTTTTGATTCCAATCGACTTGTTTTTGATGTAAGTAGCTTGATTTTCTTATTTTTTTTATTTATAATATCTATTAGATGATCATTACATCTTTTAAGTTTTCTTGGACTTGGCATCATTACATGTGAGATTGTAGGCTCCTGGGATTCATAAGTGTTTATATTATTATCATCTGGAATATTGGCTGTGCTTTCAATTGTTTCAACTAATGGGGTTCTGTCATGGGGGGGGGGGTTCGGGATGGTGGTTTCTAAAATTACAAGTGGGAACATTAATATTGTTTCAAAGATATTGTGAATGTCAATGGGTTACCTGTCCTAGATGTTTGAATTTTGAAGGCACTGAACTTGCTCGCGGTCGAACAATTTGTCCTGTGCGGTCAAAACATTCATCATCAAAATGATCACTGCAGAGCACTGATGTCTTAGTGGACACCCAATTCTGGCCTTTCTTTAAACCTTGCCTTTTCACAGCAATCTCCCATTGTTTTCTCAATTGTTTATCTTTCGGGAATCTTGAATTAACATAATTAGAAATTAATGGCACTAAATAGTAAAGATGTTGGCATAATTTTTAATATTATTAAAGGGAAAATAAATAAATGTTCAACCCTATTTTGAGTTTGAGTTCATTGAAAATCTACCCAGGTCCATGCATAAACGTAAACAATAACACAATTTGTTACAATTTCCATGTATAAGGTACTTACGAAAGAGACAGATATACTTTTCAATATATGAATTTTATTCATCATGAATGCGCATTTCGATCGCCATGCGATCTTCGATATATGATTTAATCGATTAAAAATCTTATTTGGAAAAGTGAGAGTGAATATCTGTCTCTGTTTTAAGTACCTTTTAAAGTTTATAAGTATAGTGGCCTCTTATAGCCAATTTATTATAAGTAGACAACAGATATCAATTATAACTTTATTCCATTATTTAGCCTTTCCCCATTATTTCTCTATGATAAGAGAAGATAATACACAACTTAAAAACGTTTCTCACCTGTGAAATGATTGTTTAGATTCCTTATTTTTGATGTTTTTACAGCCCAAAGCTACACAGTAAGCAGGCATGTTTAGAACGCGTGGTTTCTATACTGCAGTGTTTCGCGTGGTTTCGATGGCTTTGCTCCACTTCGCTCCTACTCTAACATGGATGCTGGGGTACTTCCGGTTCCACGCTCTGTTCAATGTGAAAGTCACGTGATCCACACTAGAGTTTTTACTTCCTTTCTCTATGATTTTTTACCATGAGCTTGTGGTGCCATCTAGTGACAAGAAATGTAACCGGATCTGTCAAATAACCTCTTTGAGTACAGAAATTTAAGGGAAAGGATTAAAATAAGGTTAAAAGGGTTAAATAACCCTTCACTGACATTATTGACAGGTCATCAATCAATTAACCACTTAATTAGTGTAATTAACCCATTCATTAAAAAACAATAGAAAAAATTAATTAGGAAATTATGTAAATTAGCTCTATTGTGTACCCTAGAGTGGGACCTATAACTACTGATATCCACCCTACATTTCTGCGATCATGTGCTACAAATATAAGCTTTCCCCTCTTGATTATCTTTAATAAATCGTTGTCAATAGGTCTTTTTCCTGAAGTTTGGAAAAAAGGATTTATTATTCCTATTCATAAATCTGGTGCCAAGCAAAATATAGAAAACTACCGCCCTATTACAATTCAGTCAGCCATCCCCAAGCTTTTTGAATCAATAGTTCTCGATAAAATTCAACCTGTCTTCCACTCTATTATTACACTTCATCAACATGGCTTCATTAACCCTTTGAGGCCCAATTTTATTATTTTAAAATAAATTTTATTTTAAACCTCAGCAAGTTAAAATATGTTAATTTTTGTAAATTAAAGTTTCTGAAATGAATTATGTGAAGATATATCATTATTTATGTGTGTGGGACTTGTAAGTCCCGTCAGGTCTCAAGTGACAAAAGTTAGCAAGCATACAGGGAAAGCAGACTAATTTATTTTACAAAACATACAATTTATGTGGTTACAGCTGGTGATATTCTACTATACAATTTTTCTTTTCATTGCAGCATAAAAAAATTTTGCATATTGTGCATTTAGAATGAGGCCTAGATTCGATTTTTCTTATTGAGCATAATTCACATCGACCTCTTTCTTTCACAAAATCCGGCCAATGTAACCCTACATTTTGTTTCCTGACTTCATCGGGAACAGAAAACGATGATTTTCTTCTCTTGTTCTTGTTCCCTAATGCAAAGTTATCTTCAAGTTTTGGTCGTCCTCTTTTTTTCTGTTTGAATCGACCAAGTGTCAATAAACCTTGGGTCACAAGCCTTTTATATTTCAACAAATTTATTTTTTCTTTTTTCATCTCACAAAAAACGATGTAACTGTTAATCAGTGTCATTTCAATCATTGCAAAAAACAAACGATGCCACCATTTTTTGGATTTCCGATCTATATCGTAGCAAGATCGGAGCATATCGGCCTTATCTACTCCCCCCATTTGGGCATTGTAGTCTTTGACAATGCTTGGAGCTGCCACAGCAATTTTTTCTCCATTTTTTAGTTTCCTCTGAATATCAACTACATCTGTTCCATGAAAATTTGACAAAAAATGGACAACTCTGTTGTCTTTCCATTTTATGTAGCATACACCATATTGATTTACTTGAAAATCAAACTGACCCCTATCCAGTTCTTTATCTTTTTTCAGTTCAGGCAGATGCTTTCTATTAGATCTTACTGTTGCACATGCATATACTTGATTTGTTATCAAATACTCCATCAATGGGACAGATGAAAAAAAATTATCAAATACAATGATGTGGTTCTTCCCATGCAGTGATTTTGTCATTTCAGCAACAACATTCCCACCCATACCAAAATCTTCACTGATTGCATTTGCTTTGCCACTCCTTCCTTGATAAACATCAAATTCATACACGTAACCATCCATGTCACAGCGGCACCACATTTTGTAACCTCTTTTTATCGGCTTCATTGGGTTGTATTGCTTTATGCTTGACCTACCTTTGAATAATACAACACTTTCATCAATGGCAAGCCATTGTCCAGGCAGTCTTAGCATTTGAAATATATTGTTTAGTGCTGTAATTAATGGCCGTAGCTTGTAAAGCTTATCTTGGTTATCTTTTGGCAATAAGGAATTATCATTCACATGTATATTACTTAGAATTGATTTGTACCGTTCACGTGTCATTACTTCTCTTACTATTGGTACCGCCATATCAAAATCACCAGACCAGTAATCCCTTATTCTAGGAAGTTTATGGTAGCCAAACAGCATCACTAAGCCTAGAAATCCATAGAGTTCAGTTGTTTGTAGAGGAGTAAATTTTCGTCCCCTCTGCACAGCATACAGGTTGGTCTGAAATACTATAAGCTCAATGATATCTTTTGAAAAAAATTTTAAGAAATAATCAGTTGCAGTCATACAGTCAGAAAAATGTGCATGCACTGCACCATGCTGTAAGGTAAAATCTGGTTTTTCTGTGTTCTTGTTAGGTTTTGTCCATATCCTTTGTACAGTTGAAGTTGACAGGGGTTCTGCTTCATCACTCGAATTTTCATCATCAACATCATCAGTTTCTGTATGTTCATTTCTGTGACAGCTGGCATCTCCATTACTTGATTTTATTCCTTCTCCATTTGAGATGATACTGAGGGATGAGATCTGTAAATTAATTACAGAGATAATGAATTTTGATATATCATTCATTTATGAAAACTTCACAAATAAAAAAATACATATAAATAAATAAGCACCTAATAAATAAAAATGCATACAAAATAAAAATATAGAAATAAATAACATTACATGAAAAATAAATAAATATACAATATATAAAGAGTGTTTTGCAAAACATGTTATATCCATTTTTAACGTTTTTGCACTAATAACAGCAACATGCTCTCTTCATATAATTGGCTCACACTGTGGTAATTATTGCAAATAAGTCATATATATTTGAAAAATATATTTGCAGAAATTATTGCTCTTGATTATAAGTTATGTTGCTGAAAAAAGTTAAAATTGTTATAGGTATAACTTGTTTTGCGTAAGAGCTCTTCGTAAGTAAATTGATATATAAATATAAATAAAGAAATAATAAATAAATAATATTCGAATAATATAACTCAGATTGTGAATAGTTTCTTCAGGTAATATAGAAATTTCCTCTTCTTCATCCTCTGATTCACTATCTGTGATCCCTGTACAGGCCTCGGAACACTTATACACACAAAAAATAGTGATAAAAGTGATGTAAATTTATTTAAAAGTGACTAAAAAGTGACTAAAAAGTGATTAAAAGTGACTAATGGAAACATTACCAAATTAAAGATTTTTTCCATAAAATTTTTACTCAAATTAAATTTTCTCTCTGAAGCATGTTTTTTAGAATAAATCAAAAGCAATAATTCAATTTTTTTTTTTAAATTTATTACAATTCAATTTTTTACAACAATATTATCAATATATTACTTTTGTTTTTTAGTAAAAAATGATGTTATCAAAGATGATTTTTTGTTTTCAATAGTCCTTTGAAGTTTTTCCACTTCTATAGCTTTCTCTTGTAGTTCATTTTGCATGTTTTTAACACCTTCTAGCATTGCTTGGGCTACATGAGCTTCTTTCAAATCATTTTTTTTTAAAGCACTTTTTAATCGTTTAGTTGCTTCTTCTAAAAGTTCAGATGAAGTCTGCCTTGTTCTTTCCTGTTCTTTTTTCTTTTCCTTTAAATTGCTCTCAACTTCTTCAATTTTTCTTTTCGACTGTTTCATTTCTCTTTCTTTAAGTTCTAATTCTTTCCTTAATCTTTCTTCTTCTTCTTCTTTCTTTTTTTGCTCTTCTTCCAATCTTTTTTTTTCATTCAAATAATTCGCATAATTCTTATAAGCACATTGACTTAATTTTATTAATTTTCTTGAAATAGGTACAAGATGGGGGCAATCATTATACTGCTTTAGAGCATCTTTTGTTGTTAATATTGCATTTAATGTTCTGTCTGACATTGATGTTTTATCTTCCGTCAGTGACCATCTAGAAACCGAAAATCTCCTTTCAATATCAGCATTTCCATGAGAAAAGCTGAGTGCAGCTTTAACAACTCTAGTAATGCATGGGTATTTCGGATTGCCTTCTGAGTTACATATGTTAAATATCTGATTCCAGTAATCATCAATCCTTTGATTTCCTTCTGAATTAATTTTCTCCAGCATTAAAAGTTTCCATTCATCGAGTATCAAGTCTTCAGGCGTTTCAAATGGAAGAGCTTTTGCTATTCTAACTATGTTTTTTGTGCTTCTTTCTTTAATTCTCTCTTGAGGTTGAAGGCATTTAAGAGATCTTAATATAGATGAAGACAAAGGAGATTTCGTTATAATATATTTGCAACCAACAATATAATGCGACTGTACACATTTCAGAAAGTTCACTCTGTCTCTTTCATTAACTTTTAATAATTCCACTTTCACTTCCGCAGGGCAACTAATATCATTTAGAGGAAGTAAACTTTTTCCTTCAAATAATGTGTTTTCATCAATTTCCATGAAATTATTAGAAATAATTTTGACAACATTTACTGTGCAAATTCTTCCAACTAATGACTGGAGTAAAGTTAATAATTCCATATGTAATATGTGAATAAGTGGTTCATTTTTTTGAAAAGTAAGTGTAAACTTCGTAAATAATTCTGCAGAAGAGATAATAAAATAGAGCTCAGCCTTCATTAAAGATGAATTTTTTAGATAGCCTACAATTTTCTTATATGAATTTGATCCCAAAATGTCAGATTTCTTTTTTAATGGAATGTGTTTCAAGAAATAGAACATGACACCTTCCCATTGCTCTAACAATCGTTTTGCAGCACTTTTTAAGCTCAGCCATCTCGAAGGGGAATGTTTAATAAACACGTTTGCAGGCAATTTTAAATCACTTTGAATTCCTGAGTATTCTTCCCATCTTGAGGGCCATCCATTGAAATAATGGTATACCGAAACTACTAAATCAGATGCACTTTCTCCAAACGCTTCCAGAGATTTAAGATATGCATTATGTACAACATGGATATTACAAGTGCCAATATTAATTAAGCCTTTAGTGCGAATGGTTAAAATGTCTTCATTAAAAAGGCGAAAAACTTTTTTATTTACATTCGGTCCATCACAGCCTAACATAAGTAGATTATGCAATGGCAAATTTGCGTTTTGAATTGCATTGTTAATTTCATCATGTAAACTACTGGCATCAGCTTTGCCCATAAAAGTAGTATTTAAATGCCTGGAAACAATTTGCTGCTTCTTTTCTGACCAAAACTTAACTGTTGTTTGAAGTTCCTTTCGGCCTTCTGCATTTGTTGTTTCATCATAATTTAATGTATAATATGATGAACGTACTTCTTCGATCATTTCTTCATAAAAAATAAGGTGCAATAGCATCCGTTAGCAAATAGTGCATTTTTTTGGGGCTCAAACAAAAACCTTTAGGAACTGCCTCAGGAAACATAGCTTCAAATGTCTGTGCTAGGTTTTGGCATGATGCTGCGGAATAATTACTGCATACCGCTTTCATCACCCAAATTATTTCTGCTCTTGTTGCATCATCTTTGTGACTGATAAGGCGAAAAGTTCCATCAAGTTGATTCAGGTGGTCGTTATCTGATTTATGTTGTGAAGAAGTAGCCCGTGATAAATGCAATTGATGTGCTCCTAATAATTCTTGACATCTTTCTTTATGTTTTACAGAAGCCGAATGTTGAAAAATAGCCTGAAAACCTTTTTTTTCCACGTTTATTGTGCAAGCACAGGCTTTACAAAACACTTCTTGGTCATTTAGTCGTTGTCCCCAAGATGACACTGTGTAATGGTTGTGATCCTCCTTTAATAGCCAATCATTTCTGAATTTACATTTGCCCATTTTCAGTTTTCTCCCTTAAAAGAAAGGAAAAAAATGAATATAACTTCAATTAGGGATTTTAATAATACCTAAATTAACATATTTTTGTATATTTTGTGAAAAGGGAGAATGCAAAATAACCGTACAAGTAGGCCTATAGGTATCTGTTTGGCAAATCGTTTACGGTAAAATTTTAAAACGGTTATAAACGAAACACTAAAATTAAATCAATACATACCTTTTAAAATTATTTCCAGATCGATGTTGTCCTTTAGCCTAAAGTTTAACTTTTTTGCCACACGAGAACAAATTCTACAAGACGGGAAAGCACTTTCAGCTGGCGGCAAAATGCGAATTACGCTGTGACGAAGCGTGGCCTTCGAGATATTAGGCCTCCGCATCGGGCTTGAAATCGCGTGTCGAGGCATTTTCAACTTTTGACCGCTAGTTGTTTATCTCTATGGCTTATTTGGCGCTCTTCAGGGGTAAAGAACTACAAGATACTCGTGCTCATGCTACTTTATCCGACTTAAAATTTTGCCTTGAAAACAAAAAATAAAGCTAAAAACCGACTTGTCATCTTTAAAAAAGTGATTTTAGTGACAATTGCTTTAAAAAAGTGACTTTAAGTGACTTTTTTCAATAAAAGTGACTAAAAGTGATAAAAGTGACTTGTTCCGAGGCCTGCCTGTATCATCTTCTATGTTTGCAAGTAATTCAGTAATCATCTCTGAGCTCAATCCCACCCTGGAGTAAGAAGCCATGCTTGCTTGACCTTGAAGCCTGTCGGGATTCAACAGTCCCAAAACTTTCGGCGCTCTAAATCATTGGATAACAAAAACTAAAGTTAATTTCGTTTTATGTATTGAATCCTCAACTATATATAATTTATATATAAAAATTTGAACTTACCAGAGTTATTAGAACTCTAATTTTCCAGTACTAGTGTACAGATATATCTCCTATCACCTACAAAGCAGTGGATAATGGCTGCACATGGCCAATCATGTGAACTTTGCAAGCCTAAAAACAACTAGTGACGACTATTGTCGATTATGGGAACTAGAAAACACTCAGCCCAAAAAGTCCCTACAGGCTCCGAGAGTTCAAACCTTTCGGTTAGTAAGAAAATGCATGTAAAAAAAATGGGACTTCTGAGTCCCGCCAGGCCTTAAAGGGTTAAAGGAAGGTCTGCTGTCACAAATTTAACGATTTATGAAAAGTTCCTTATCGATAAGTTCAATCTACATGGTCAGGTTGACGCCATATACACTGACATGTCGAAGGCATTTGATAGAGTTAACCATTCTATTCTTTGTAATAAACTAGCAGCCTTTGGTGTCCGTGATCTCCTATTAGCATGGATCTCCAACTTTATCACTGGTAGACAATTATCCGATAAACTTGGTGATATGGTTTCAGCCTTTTTTACAGTCACCAGTGGAGTGCCTCAAGGATCCCATCTTGGCCCTCTACTTTTCTTAATATTTATAAACGATATTGGTATCGCCCTTGAGGATTGTCAATATTTGTTACTTGCTGACGATTTAAAAATTTATTCATCCGTCAACTCTATTACAGACTGTCAACGTCTTCAATGCTGCCTTAACGGCCTTATCAACTGGTGCACTCTCAACATGATGCAACTGAATATTGCAAAATGCAAAGTGATCACCTTTAACAGAAATCACCAAAACCATGTACAAAACCATTCTCACTAGAGTTAGCAAAATCACCGACCTTGGAGTAATTTTTGATTCTGCCCTATCTTTCAACTGCCATATAGATAATATTTTTAAAAAGTCCTATAGGGCAATGGGTTCCATTATCAGACACTCTCATCCTTTTAAAAATGTGTTGTCAATCAAGATATTGTATTTTACACTGGTCCTTCCAATAATGGAATACGCTGCACCTATATGGTCCCCGTATTACAAAAAATATATTAATATGTTGGAGAGTGTCCAAAATAAATTCCTAAGGTATGTTTCACGTAAATTTGGCTACAACCTCGATCCAAATATCAACCCTACTAATTTGTGCACATTAACTCTTGATGCACTTTCTTTATATAGAGCCCGGATTGACATGATGTTTCTCCACGACTTATTGAACAATAAAATTGATTGTCCTTTTCTTCTTGAGCAGTTCTCTCTCAGAGTACCTTATCATCAGACTATATCCCTCATGACCCCAAAGAGAATTTGGGTCTTTTTGCAAATTTGCTTTTTTTTTTTTTAATTTTCTACAACTAATTTAATAAGAGTTTTCGCCTATTGTTTTTAAATTAATACCGCCTGTTTGTTTGCATTTTTTGTGAATTCTTTTATTTTTATTAAGAATTTTCTTTGTGGAGGATCCAAACCAGCTTGGAAAACGGTTATTAATATTACAACTTATTTACAGAGTACATTCTTCAATAATTCGTTGGATAGTCCCCTCAAAAGTTTCCGCATCGTCATCAATGTTAGATTCCTTTGTCATAAATGTCCTTCAACATTTGTCATTGATGTTTACAAGGCAGGGTAATCATTCTTTTTAAAATTATACCGGGTGAGTTAAAAGTCTGTTACCCCCTTCCTATCATTGATACCAATGTAGTTACGCAAATTTCAATACAAGGAATGATTAGGAACTGCAAGGTGCTCTATCTAATGGAGCACCTTTCATCATCTGAAAATGCAAATTAAGGCACATCTAAACTCTATCTCGAAAACCATAAGAGATACACAAAAAATTCTAATTGCACATTTGTTCAACAGCAAATTCCAAACAAAACAAAAAAAGTTCACCAAAAGCCGATGAGTTGATCACTCACAATCCTCATTGCAACCTCATTGGACGACTTCAATGTGGCATACGGAACATGTCGAGTTGACTGCGAGACAAAATGATTCTAGGATAAAGTGAATGATGTGACGAAATGATCTGATAGCGTTTTTCTTTCGAGTTTGTTTTATAAAACGCTAAAAATTTCCTCCTCAGTTTTCCCATCGAATAGGGTAGACCCAGTGACGTGATATTATTTTAACTGAAGAAACAAAACAAAACAAAACGCGAACTTCTACCACGGAAATTGCCGAGAAATTTCGACAGTTTTTGGTCGATAAGTCGCTCGCCGATAAGGAATTTTCCTTACGGGTTTTAAGGATTTCTTCGGTTGAATGCGAGCTGAGGAGCGTAACAATCTTCCTCCCCTCGGAAAGAATGGGATAGTCTGAACATAGACGAAACAAAGCCAGCGAAATTATAAACAATACGATTCGTTCGTTATAATCTTCGGTCGCATGCAGGCAGAGAAGCGGTACACTTACAATTTTTGATTTGATGTGGTCAAATTCCAAACTCGATTCTTTAATTTTGTCATAAATCACTTTGTCATTCAGTCAGCTGAACGGATCTAATTCGTCACATTTATTTCATTGCAATAACTCAGGCCAACGATGAAAAATCATCTTGAATGAATTTGCCTTATTCTTGTGGGGGTTTTTTTTGTGCGCTGAATCATCTGCTTTTAGATTTTTTCCTTCACGTCACGTTTCCAAGTTACGCACATAGGGACGCACATGTGAAGAGAAGCGGCTGCAATGTTATAGTATCCATATTTTTGGGCCACAAGGAAATTTATCAGGTCCCAAACTCTGAATAATTTAAGTGTTTCATTGGTAAACAAATCTGTGGGTGAGAGCAAAAAAATCCGAGATTCGGATTCAGCACAAAAGAAAGCGTACGAGAATCAGGTCTTAACATTACAAATGATTTTTAAAAGTTTTTTTTTT
>JAHWFO010038147.1:411327-421539 GCA_023313115.1 Rhysida immarginata | reverse complement strand
GGAAAAAAGTTTAAGTCCTATCACTTCTACCCCCCCCCCTCCCCATTTTAGCGGCTTATTCCATTTACATGATCAGCCAATTACTATTATGTCGCATGCAAATATATGCAAAGTGTGGATAATTATATGTAGTGCATACACCATTTCAAAATGACTTTAAATTGGCAAAATACAAGCCCATCTATCAGAAAGGGCAGACTCGCCAAGAAGTGACAGACCCGCAAAACAACTCCTAGAGTGCACCGCATTATAGTGCGAAAGTAAAAGTAACATGAAATATGTGAAATTAATGAAGAACATAGTGTAATTATCAGTTGGAAAAGTGTTTCACGCCGCTCGAATAATGCTGGAATTCGAGTAACGAAACCTTTTATCTTCACGAAAAATCGTAAATCTAAACTAGAATTTGCTACACTCATTTGTCATGGACATCTAAAATGTGGCGCAAAATCTTGTTTTCTGATAAAAACAAGTTTCAACTATTTGGCAGTGACAAAATAAGAAATATTCGACTGTGTTAACGGTCAAAGATTTAATCTTGCACATCAATTGCCAACAGAGACAATTACCATTTATAGATTGTGTGGGAGCATTTTCTTATGCTTGATTGATGACAACATACACCAAATAGATGACATTACAGATCGATATGTATACAGAGATAATCTTAAAGATAAGAAATTCCAAATGGAATGGTAAATATCAGGTCATTTAATAAATTCTTGCTTATTTCACCAGCCTGAACCACTTAACAAATATTTGCATCTTTATACCTATTCTTTTGAGAAGAGTCTTAATGAAATAACTTTATCATAGTAACAAGCGGTAAATGAAAGGTCAAAATTCGAGCAACTTTGTTTTTTGAATTCAAACTGTCACAATACAACTGAGATATCCTGCAATGTATGGTAAGCGTATGCACAGAATGCCTTGTCAACATGAAAAGCTCAGTTTTGGTTTTCAAAATTCCTGGATGGAGATGAATCCGTCGAAGATAACACCCGCTCTGGACGACCGCCTGCTGTTGATGGAGATGCACTGAAGGCAGTTATTGCGGCTAATCATTGCCAAACCTGTCATGCATTAGCGCAGTGACAGAGGGTACTGTGCATAATCATTTTCCCATACAGGGAAAAGTTCAATTATTGGATAAATGGAACCTCCATCAGAGGATGGTGCCAACTTAAAGGTTTTTAGATGGGAATATTTATTGTTGGATATTGTTATAATACAAGCTAAACAATGCACAAATGTAATAATTATTACACGGTTGGCAAAGCTGGTAGGAACAAGCTGCAGCTGCTGAAGTTGAGCAAAATGGGGAAAAAGCAGACATGTCTGAGTTCCAAAAAAGAGTTTTTGTGGGAGCCCGTCTAGCTGGAGCTCGATTTCCAGGACAGTACAACTGACTGGTATCTCAAAAGGTCAGGTCTCCAAGGTGTTCAATGCGTGGAAACGGATTCCACAAGTGTTGTCGAAACGGCAGAATTGTGGATCAAAAGCAATCAACACAGACAGGGACCGACGTCATCTGAGACGGATTGTGCGGCAAAACCGAAGGTCTCCTGTGGAGCAACTGACGGCAGACTTCAATGAAGGATCATCGCAACCCATCTCCTCCAGAACAATGCGCTGAGAGTTGGAGCGAATAGGGATGGGAAATCGCATGCCAGTGAGGAAGCCCCTGGTGTCAGCAACAAACCGGAAAGTTCGCCTGCAGTGGTGTAAAGAACTGGAAAAAGGTCATGTGGTCGGACGAGTCACGTTACACATTGTTTTGCACTGATGGCCGACAGAGAATTTGGCGGCAGCCCCGTGAAGCGATGCACCCCTCATGTGTTGTGAACACAGTTCAAACGGCAGGAGGAGGTGTCATGATATGGGCCATGTTTTATTGGTATGGCTAGGGTCCCATGATATTCCTTGACAGTCGGGTGAAAGCCAAAGACTACCTGAACATGGTTGCAGATCAAGTCCATCCTGCAATGGTGCATTTGTACCCAAATGGTGGTGGGTTCTTCATGGACGATTGGTTGATTTGGTTTGTTTGGTATTAACGTCCTTTTCAACTGCTATGGTCATTTCAGGACGGCGTTATAGGGGCCGCAGGGGTTCTTTAACGTGCAGCCGGCAAATGACTACACGGGACCAACGGCTTTACTTCCCTTCCGAAGTAAGCGCGTGATATCAGGATTTCCCCCTGAAAAATCCTCGTCGTCCTCGGCCGGGATCGAACCCGCGTACTCGGGCATCAGAACCGATCACGCAACCGCTGAGCCACTGAGACCGATTCTTCATGGACGACAATGCTACTGTCCATCGAGCAAGAGTTGTTCAGGAGTGTTTAGGTCTGCAACAAGCCTCCAGATCTGAAGTTGGCAGGAGTGACCTGGGCGAAAGCCGAATTGCTCATCATGAACGAGATTGTTTGCTACACAGAATTCGTTAAACCTCTTCAGAATGCAGCGTTCAAAGACTTTGGATAACATAGGTAGTAAGCTTATGGGCCTGTAGCTGACAGCAAGAGCAGGGTTTAGACCAGGCTTTGGTATGGTAACTATGACGGATTCTTTCGACTGGTCGGGGAAGTAACCAAGTTTCCAGCAGTCATTCATGGCTTTGGTGATGATCGAGATAATATTAGAAGGCAAGTTCTTGAGAGCACTGTTAGTGATGCAATCAATGCCCGCTGCTTTCTTTGTCTTAAGTCGCTTGATGACGTCGGAGATTTCTTGGGCACTAATGACTTCCACAGGGGTGGGAACACGATGAATGCACTGGTAAGCGACGCACCCATTGTTAACTAGCTGAGTGTTTTGAAGGCTGTCCAAGTCTGTCTCACCAGGCATGGTAAATTGACTTTTTAGGGAATCGGCGATCAGTTGAGCCTTTTCCTCATCACTGGTGACAACGCTGCCATTGCCTGCAAGCAGTGGCGGCAATTGGATGGGTCTGTTTCCCTTTAAGGCCCTCACAGTACCCCAGAGTGAGTTATCCTGGACAGACAAAGACTTCAGTTTTTCGCTCCACCTTTCTGCTCGTAGAAAGTTTACCTCTTCCTGAACCTTGCGAGAAAGCCTGTTGTACTTAGTCTTGAAATAGGGTAGTCGCTTGCGTTGCCATAGTCTCCTATATGAATTCCTTTCAAGAATGAGATGCCTAATGTGAGGAGGGAGGTCGAGGTGTTTGGGACGTTTTCGGTCAGCAGTGGTGGTACTAGAAATAGTAGCATCCTTGATAACACGAGTGATTGCACTGATATTTTTGTTGATGTCCTCGTTGTCGTTAACCTCCTTGTATGGAACGCTATTTTCTCGAAGTATATCCTTAAAGAGCTTCCAGTCCTGTTTGGTGCGAAGCCCTATTTTCACATCAATGTCTAAGCCGTCGAAGACAAGCATGACTGGTAGGTGATCAGAGTTTAAGTCGTCTACTGTAAATATATTATAGGGATTGAAGAAACCTTTAAGAACTGCTATGTTCAGCACATCGCTGACAGGAGAGTGGTCACAGTAGTACGTGTCCTCAAGGGGGCCAGCAACGAAGGTGTTAATCTCGTTTAGGGTGTAACCATATAAGATATTAGCATTTTGATTTGAGCATTTTGAGTTCCATGCTTGGTGTTTGGCATTTAAGTCTCCCGCTATTATTACTGGAATGGGCCCGGAAAGAAGCTCATCAAGCTCGCAAAGACCAAGCTTGTGTTTAGGCGAGTTATATAATGAGGTGAGCTTGATTTCGCCTGCATCAGCGTCATTAATAATCACGGAAACGGCTTCCATTCCTTCGTAGTTGGGAGTGACAGACTCACGATGAATAATGCCATCCTTGATAATGATTGCTGCTCCACCAAACGCGCGGCTGGCATTATTACCCAGAGGCCGGTCCCTGCGATAGACATGATAGCCAGGCAATTTGAACACTTGGGTTGGTTTCAAGTGCGTCTCGCACACGAAGGCGACGTCGACATTCCAGTTTAAGAGGAAATTGTAGAACTCGATGCGCTTGCGAGCAATTCCTCTTGCATTCCAAATATTGCAACGGAGTTTTCCTTGATTAATGGTCTTGTGTGGGTGTCTATCCATGATTATTTGCTAGATTTCTCAGACGCGACCTGTGGCATTACTTTACCACTTTCCTTGTTGACGTTTAACAAATTCCCTAAGTATCTATAAATACTACGTAGCTGGTTTGGATTAACCATATCTGAGTCATTTGCGCTGGATGCAACCGAAGCATAGGTTTTTCCTTCTAGCACTTTGTTGCTTTTGTGCCTTTTGACATGGGGATATTTAGGACACTTAGTGTAACTAGACGTGTGCTGACCGTCGCATCTAATACACTTAGGGGGGTCTTTACCCTTAACATTGCTACATTCCCTCGACTCGTGGTTGCCAGCGCATTTGTTATATCGAGGCGATTCGGTACAACCTTGGGAGACGTGACCGAATCGCAAACAGTTGTAACACTGCAGGGGTCTTTTGTTACCTCTAAAAATTTCAACATTAACAGCTAGAGGACCGACACGTTTCAAGCTTAAAAAGGACCTGTTGTGTTCCGTATTTTGTAGTAGAACCAAGACTAAAGGCATATCAACAGCACCATTTGCTTTTTTAAGCCTAATTGCTTTTTCGGGAAAGTAATTTGCTTTTCTGAGGTCTTCGCAGAAGTCTTCAATGTCATAAGTCGTATCAATATTTCGGACAACGTATTTAAGCGGTTTCTCGGACTTGAGTTGATGATGCTGTATCTTTAGCACATCATTACTCTTAACCCCAGACACTAGAATTTTGTGAGTTTCCTCATCATGACATTTGATTTTAATGGTGTCCTTCCGACCTGTGTGAGCAGTAATTTTGTCTAGAGATACGTGGCTCTTAATCTCGTCCAAAATTTCTTTGATTGGTTTACCGTGGTGTCGAATGATGATTGGAGGAATGTAAACGGCTCCCTTTTCGCGGGTGTCATTAGTTTGGGAATTTCCATGCTTGATTTTGTTACGAAGTGCTACAGAGATAGTGTCACTGATATTGACGTTAGATCGAATGTTGTCGATTCTTAAACCTTTTCCTTTTTTGTTTTTCTTGTTATGCATAACATGCCAATCACCTCCATCTGTATCGGAGGATTCGTCTTTGTGCCTCCTCTTTACACTAGTTTTCACTGAGGAACTTCCGCTATTGACATTTTCCAGTCCTTCACCAATGTTTTCGGACATATCCCCAATATCAATCATCATATCTGTAACGGAATTGGATTGGCTGCAGCTGCCTGCCTTCTTAGTTTCAGACCCTTGATTTAGAACAGTGGTTCCCAAACTATTTTGGGCCAGAGACCCCTTTTCCAAAATGAGCTCATACCACCGACCCCCATTTCTTTCTTTCATAGAAATAGTGTCGATTTTTCTAACAAACTCTCTTAGAACCGTTCGTTTTGGTACACACTGTTTACAATTTTTTTGTACGTGTAGTTTTGATATATTTTTAAATCAATGTGTAACAAAATAAAGACACACAAAATTCAGTAATCAAGTTTATTGAATGCCACAAATAAGTTTTTTGAAAAGAAAAATACACAAGTGAGTGTGATTAAAAATCTGATATTAAATGAGTTGACAAATAAAAAAATGCATAATAAAAGAACAAAAAAAATTCAATGTGATGGATGTATCTGGTGATTCTCTACTAATCTAGCTAAATTTGGTTCAATATTGGTGAGTTGCAGCCTTAAATATCCACGTTCGTTTATTTTCAACCGGTTTCTTTGCTTGGTCAAAATGTTTATAACTGCGCTGAAGCCTCTCTCAACTAAATATGATGACGGAAAAGCGATGAAATACTTTTCAGCAATATTCCACAATGCAGGGTATCGTGTGTGAACGTTTCTCTGCAACCAGAACTTTTGATAGCCTTGCGTGAATTTCTCCTTAAGCTCTTCATCTGTGCTGATGGTGATCAAATCCTCTTGTATGGCCACATCGGTTTCTTCTATAGACGTATTGTATGGATTTATAATCCATTGTGGTATTTGTAAACTTAAAAGATCATTGAACCTGGTTATAAAATCCTTGTGTAAAGCGTCCAAGTGATTGACATACGACAAAATCACATCGTCTTGAAGCATTTCTGCTACTTTTGACAAATAAGGAAACTGTGAGTATTGTTTTCTTCCTATATTTTGTTTGTAAAGTATTAATTTACCCACAAAGGCCGATATTATTGACTTTGTTTTAATCAAGTTGAGATCGTCCCCCTGCAGCTGCAAATTTACTTTGTTAAACAAACCGAACAAATCGGTCAGGTAATAAATATCTGTTTTGCAATTAATTAGGTTTTCCTTCAAATTTGGATCCTTTTCTTCATGATGCAAACATTGACCTTACGGATCGTCTTTTCTGTAATTTTTCTTTTAGTGTTTGAAAGTATGTCAAGGGCTTACGTTTTTCATCCGGATGTACTCTTGACAAGTGCTCATCCATTTTTGAAGGCTTCATAGCGTCGTTAGTAAATACTTTCTCGCATATGAGACACATCGGCAATTGTTGATTTGATAGCGATGGAACAAATCCATACTTCATGTAGTCCAAACTGTATTGTCTGCATTTTCTTTTCCTATCTGCCATCATAATACTCACAGTAAACCTGCAAATTAACGGCGAAAAAATAATCTTAGAATTCTTTAAGGATAAAGACTGACTTATTTCATTTCCCTGACTTTCCAGAATGACTGACGATTAATCGAATACTTAAAAATAAATAAATGAAGTAACAAAAAACTAACCTGAATGGAGAAGTAACAACCTTGATAACGACGAGCTTCAAATCCAAATATTGAGTACTAATGAGAACCTACGACAATCGACAATCGAACAGTGTAGTGTATCGGTATTCAAGTGGAACTTGAAGCATAGCTTCCATAATCTCACCCTTCATAATCATATTCCAAGGGAAATACACTGAATTAGAAAAGAAGCCTGATGTACCCACAAGGGTCATCCAAAGTATGAAAGAAAATTGCCTCCTCTTGGTGGAGGAAAATTTGATTGACGACTGTTTAGACTAGAAGCAGACCACTAGTAATAGATAAAAACACGACCTATGAAGTCCAGTAATCTGGAAATATGACATTATCAATGTCTTCAAAATCAATATCAAGTATATGCCTTGGATCACGATATCTCTTTCTATGCATAGGATGCTTTAAAATGCCCGAGACTAGCTCGTTGCTATGATTTTCTATATTGGGCAGCATGGATTCCATGAGCCCTTGAACGTATTTGCCAATATGAGTCATGTTGAAGTCATTATAAATGGAGGAATTGCGAACAATTCTCCGATCTTTTTGCGCAATAGTCCTAAGGGTAACGTTTTGGAACGTTTGCAGTTCTTTCCATCTAGTTTTACATATTGTGGCCCAGACGGGCATACCATAGGTCAAGATAGTCCGAACAATGACCTTATAGAGTAGGAGTTTATTATCAATGTTTAGAGCACTATTCCGGCCCAGCAGAGCAATCAAGCTAAACTTGGCTCTCCTGGCCTTATTCAACGCATAAGTTGCGTGGGGAGTCCAGGTAAGTTTAGAGTCAATAACAACACCAAGATATTTATAAGTTTTAACCCAGTCCAGTTTTTTGCCATATAGTGTTAGAGAATCTAATGATCTCTTTCTCTTCTTGGAGACAAACATCGCCTTGCATTTGTCTACATTCAATTTTAGCCTCCACTTGCCAAACCAGCTTTCACACTCCTTTAGAGCCTTCTGCAGCCGCGAGACTACTACGGCTGGTTGACGAGCACAGGTCAGTATAGCAGCGTCATCTGCGTAAAAAAAGAGCTTACATTTAGAAGGACTTGGGAAGTCTCGCATAAAATAATTGAATAATACTGGCCCCAGGACTGAACCCTGTGGGACACCAGCTTTTACTTCATACATAGGAGATAGACTATCTCCAACTCTGGCCTGAAAGAACCGGTTGGAGAGAAACGAATGTATCAGAGTAATTATGTCTTGAGGAAATCCATCCATAATCATTTTAAAAATAAGACCATCGTGCCAGACTTGGTCGAAGGCTTTGTGTACATCGAGAAAAACAACCCCACAGTACATAGAGAGATTAAGGGGCTCATTGATATCCGCTGCGAGCCTCCATGTTTGGAGTTGGCAGGAATGGTTTGAGCGAAAGCCAAATTGTTCATCGCGGATGAGATCGTTGGCATCACAGTGCTCAATGAATCTCTTGAGAATTGTTTTTTCCAGGATTTTGGAAATTGATGGTAACAAGCTGATGGGCCTGTAGCTAACAGGATTTGCAGGATTTTGTCCTGGCTTAGGAATGCTTAAGACAACTGATTGCTTCCAAGCATCCGGGAAGTAAGTGTTCTTCCAGCAGTCGTTAATCACTTTTGCAATATCTTGAATTGTATTTGGAGGTAAATTTTTCAAAGCAGTGTTCTTAATAGAGTCTTTACCTGGAGCTTTTCTCGTTTTTAAATTTTTAATGATGCTTAGGACTTCATTTACATCAATGCTATGTTTTGGGAATTCATTGCCGTGAATACTATAGAAGCCAGTTATGCAGGATTTTACTTTCTCGGACATATCAAGTCCTATTTGCCGACCATCAGTAGGCGTGACAAACTGTTCTGAAAGTGAGCTTGCAATAAGCTGCGCTTTATCATCATCATTCGTGATGAATTTGCCATTTTGGGCTAACAGAGGTGGGATATTTATGGTTTTCTTGTTTTGCAAGGCTCGAACCATGCACCACATAGAGTTATCGTGGGTCGACAGACTCTTAACTTTATCATTCCATCTGGCATTACGAAGTGCTTTTACCTCCTCGTGAACTCTTCTTGTGAGCCTATTATACTTGGTCTTAAGCCATGAATCACGAGTTCGGTACCACTGCCTTCTAACATGAGAACCTACGAACGAGAACTTCTTTATATGCAGAAGCGGCAAGGGTAAGGCCGCATGGGATTGGTCGAAATTAGAATGGTTAAATGAAGCGGCCAATGAGAAGGCGTACACATGAAAAGACGTTTAATAATCTGAAAGCTTTATCATATAACATGGTGACAATTACAGCCAATCATATATCAACACAACATCGCTTGGCATCGCAAATTTTATTGAAGCAATTTTTAAGCAATTTCATTGAATATCGCCGATATCGATATATCGTTATCATTTCGTCCATCCCTATTGAGAAACACTGGTCTCAGTAGATAATACAGGCGGTTATGAAAGAAACATCAACTTATCATAAAATATCTTGAAAGTTTCAAATAAGAACCGGTTTGGCGCAAGGGGGTCGAATTTTAGACTTCATCGACCCCCATTTTTATTTATTGTTTCTGCCGACCCCCGAGAGATGGATATCGACCCCTGGGGGTCGATATCGACCACTTTGGGAACCACTGATTTAGAAATACCTCTAATCGACTTAAGGTATTCTTGATGCTATCAAACTTGTTTTCAATATTTGTAAGTTGAGTTCTAATCTCTGTAATGGTCCCATTTAGGGATTCTACTTTAGCTTCTAATGCAGTATACTTAGAAGATATGATTTCGTTTATCACTAAGTCAAGAGCACTGAATCTACCATCCTTGCAAGCGTCAAGGTAAGCCTTTTCACAAGTCACAGTTTTCCCGTCACCCAATGTCAAAACAACATTCGCAGCTTTTAAGCTAGACAAAATCGATGAAGCCATCTTACATAATGGATAACGTTAGTTAACAGAGAGGAGAAACAGAACTGACCTGAACTCGATGAGAAGTGAAGAAACCAAAGTGCTGCAGTTTCACGGTGTGGTGCCGAGTTTGCCGTCCTGAGAAGGACGCACCGGGAAGAGTACTGAGCGGCCTTGAGCGAAGATTTCCGAGCTATCCAGGAGGGGTCCTTTCTGCTTGTCCGTCCTAATCAAAAATAGGTGAAGCATCTTGAAAGCGGAAAAACTGAATATATATAGCGAAAAGACCACGGTTTTAGGCCAATCAGGGAAATTACACCAAAAGGGGACAAATTAATGATTGGGCAGTTGGGTCCAACATTGTATTAATGCTGAGTCGCCAATGGGACCTGAGTCTGAATTTAGTAGTAAATTATAATTGGTTTTTTGTATGACCATACTTTCAAAAGCGTCCAGCAGGTGTTTTTTATTTTGTACCGATAGGGGAAATTACGGTAATCCTGGTCACGGCACCATT
>JAHWFO010038147.1:395723-411052 GCA_023313115.1 Rhysida immarginata | reverse complement strand
CCGCCTTAAAAGAAAGAGGAGATCTTGTAGGATTACAAGTGAATAAATTTTATTCAAACAATTATTATCAAACTGAGTAAATATTGTGAAACTAAGTTAGTGATGTTAGTTATTTTATCTTAACCTAATCTTAATGCTGACAATAAATAAAAGTTGAAATCAATAACTGTATGTCTTTAATAGGATTAATAGTCTGTGACCAACTCACTTATTCGGTCATGAATGATCAAAATAAAGAGCTTTATATTCCCCCAAAATAATCTCTATCTCTCTCTCTCCGACTCGAGTATCAATTAACACAAAACCTTCTGTCTATGAGATCTCTGTTAGTTCGCGGAATGTACGCGTTGGGCCCAGATAGTTATCAAAAACGTTACTTAGCTGTTTGTTGACCAGTCTCGTATCACTTGTTGTGGCCGCAAACGGGGAGGACGACACGGGGTTCACTCGATGCCTTCACCGACGACAGCCCTGCTCGAGGTCGGTGAATCACAGCCTGTGATTGGAGAAACTTCGTGACACGACGAACACCTTATAACTCACGGCCTGTCACAATGGAGTAACCACTGGCAGGTTCACATATGCCGGGTGTCCCCTGTTGTAGTGATAGTCGTAGCTCTGTAGTGCTCTGACGTAGCAGTTCCTCGTCGTTTCCCGCCGTCCCGCTCTGCCTTATTCGCACGCCGTATCCTCGTCCCGTAGGCCTAACCACATTTTTTTCAGATGTGCATTCACCTCTTCCATTTGGCCTACCCGCATGGCTTCTTGAAAGTTAATGTTCTGGTTCACCCCCTCTGATGAGACACATTCTCTGTGATATAAGTTCTCATACGTCCATTTAACTCAAAGTCTTTCTCACGAACTGGTTTATAATCTGACAGATGCCATCATGGAATCGTAGTACTTGTGCATTCATTCACTTCGCTGTTCAAGGCGAACGTGAGGAGAGAGATAAAAAAAGGACTGTATAGAAACAATAGAGGCAAGAGAAGAGAGAGAGTGAGCATGTGCTCACAACATCTTTATAACCTCGGTTTGGATTCCAGCGCCGAACGCGTCACCGGGGAGGGAAGGTTGCTGATTGGTTCACATGTTTCAACGTTCTTCCAGCTCCTGCTGTTCCCCCCCTTTTTTCGCACTTCCCCTTCCCGCGTGATTCGTCAACCTCAGAATCCAACCAAAACAAAAAATGGTTTCAAAAATAAAATGATACAACATTTCCTCTTTACAAAATGTAGAAATTAACTGGTTTGCAATTAAAAAATGATTCTCAATTATGGTTAATAAATTTAGATTTCTTGCTTTCCCCAAAATTAACCCGGTTAAATTAGCAATTAGGATACCAACACAGATATATTAATAAAATATATCTGTAGTAACGATCATATCGTTACAATTTATTGAATGTAACAATTTTAAATCATCGATAGGAAAATCATGTCCAGTCTCGATGGAGTGTTTTGCTATGGCGGAAAGGTTGCTTCTCCCGAATCTTCTGTGGCCTATAAGTGTTCTTTAAACCTGGTTGATAAACTGCGTTTCGTTTGACCTTTGTAAACCATTGGGCAATGAGAACAGTAGGCTTCATAGATTCCAGACTTCTGTAGGTGCGATACTTTGTCCTTGGGATTATCCAACAAATATCTTATTTGGTTCGGGTAGCTAAAAGATAAAGAAATGTTATGTGGTTTAAAGATCGAGTTAAGTCCTTTAATAAAAAACTTATTATAGGGTAAGGAGATAATTTTTTTCTTTTCTTTAACTGTGTGTAAGGTGGTTGTGTCTGGAATAAATTTTTTGAATTTCCTTTTTCTTAACAGGTCTACAACAGTTCTAGAGCTGTAACCGTTTTTCCTTAATTTTTGTTGTGGTGAAAGAGTTTATTTTTTTTTATTTACTATTATCGACATTTTTTTTCCTTTTTTGTCATAATAGTACACATTCTGTTTACTTTTGTGCCTTTATTCCGAGAAATTTTTCATTCACCTAGTTTGTTAATTATTCCATTTTTTTGTCATTTTTGAAGATAGATTATCTTTATTAATTTTTCATTGTTTAAAATATTTGTTTGTGTAACATAGCTAAATAGCCTTGCATTTTGGTTTAACACGTCTTGTGTTTGTGTCATTTTTATGATAACAACTTCCAATATTCCATTTTTATGGCCCAAAGTTGTACATATTAGTGTTTTCTTTCCAGGGGTTATATAAAATATTGCACTTGTTATCACCACCGACATCACCCTAAGAGCGGTCCTTTGTAAATTGAGGCATGATATTCTTTCCTACCGGTATTCCTGTTTCAAACAAGTTCATGCAGCGCCCTTGGTAAATTGCATGGTAATTTTAGCCAAAGAAATAAATCGACAAATTTCGATTAATTGGGTATTTAACTTATCAATATTTTGTCACATTCACAACCAAAATGCTCCCTTTTAGATTTGCCGGCCCGGACAAATTTCCAGGTTGTCCGCCCCTAGAGCGGGCTCTGCCTCCATGCTTTGTCAGGAGCAAATAAAGTGCAACGTCTGGCACACTTTCTCTTCCTTGCTCCAACGTCAACCACGGAGAGCCACTGATGGACTGAATCATCATATGACATGAAAAGTGGGTGTTCTACAATAATATTCATCTATTTTACCAATGATTATCTTCAGAAGAACGTCCTAGAAAGGCCAGCCCAGTGGCCGAAAACGCTGGAGCATACAAAGAATCCGTCGGGTTGCAGGTATGGAAGTTTGTGTTTGTTTTCGGAATGTAAAAAATATAGTAATCATGTTGAATACTCTCGATTGGGTGAGGAAATATTAGAAATGACCTAGTTATTGGCGCGTCCATAAAATCTATCGAACTAACCAACCTCCAAGAAATATTCCAAACAGGACCTGTACGTGAAGAAAGTGTTTCTGACCGTTTTCTGGATAGCACTTGGAGTAATCTTCGGCAGGAATCCTTGACTCCGTGAATCCACTCAAGATAAAGTGAACTGAAGTCAAACGACGGAAAAACGGTATTTATAGCGAAAATTAACGATAAACAAACCAATCCGGTAAGAATAATTAAAGATACATTAACGGAAAGAGATGCAGGAGCCGTGATTGGTTAAAGTCGTCCACCAGTAGATTAGTGATGAATCACCATTCGGTCCTTTATCAGAATTAAGTAAATTATTCTGATTCGTTTGGATGATAGCCATGCTTTCGTATGCGTCCAGAAGATGTTTTTTATTAACAGATTGAACAAGAGTGAGGTTTTCTAATTTGAAATCGTGACCAGTGTCCAAAGAATGTTTGGCAATGGCCGACTGGCTGGCTCTTCTGTGTGCTATATGTTCCTTGTATTTGGTCAAAATTTTCCTGAAAGTTTGTCCTTTATAACGTTTTTCACAATTCGAGCAACTGATATCGTAGATTCCTGATTTTAAATGGTCTGGTATTTGGTCCTTGGGGTTTCCGAGTAAATTTTTTAATTGATTTGGGTTGCTGAAATTAAGAGAAATGTTGTGCGATTTAAAATTTTTTTGCAAATCTTTAACTAGGAACTTATTATAAGGTAGGGTGATAGTTTTGAAATTTTTTTTCCCTGATTCTAATTAAAGTTGTTAGATCGGAAACCATTTTCCTAAATTTTCTCTTTTTAACGAGAACATCAATGTTATTAGGGTTATAACCATCTTTAGCAGAGATAGCCTTAATTTTAGTAATTTCTTTTTTGAAAGTAATCTCATCAAGAGGTAGATTGATGGCACGATCTATCATGAACACGAAAGTAGAGACTTTTTGATTCCAAGGATGATTGGAATCTGCTGGAATATAATTTAATTTGTTTGACGGCTTTCTATATACGTCGAACACTAGTGAATTGTTTTTTCTTTCTATTAGTAGATCCAAAAAAGGCAATTTTTGATCAATTTCAACCTCAAAAGTAAATTTAATAGTGGGGTAAAAACATTCTTTGGACACTGGTCACGATTTCAAATTAGAAAACCTCACTCTTGTTCAATCTGTTAATAAAAAACATCTTCTGGACGCATACGTCCAATTTACGAATCAGAATAATTTACTTAATTCTGATAAAGGACCGAATGGTGATTCATCACTAATCTACTGGTGGACGATTTTAACCAATCAGGGCTCCTGCATCTCTTTCCGTTAATGTATCTTTAATTATTCTTATCGGATTGGTTTGTTTATCGTTAATTTTCGCTAATTAAAATACATGTAATAACTTACACACTCTTTCCACGCTTTTTAAAATCAGTTATCTTGCATCTGGGACTTCTTAGAAACGATTAGCCCGTATATACAAAGTAGGCAGATCAACTATCTGCAATGTAATCAGAGATACTACTCAAGTATTATATACAGAATTGCAGCCACTTTTTTAAGGGTAATATGTTGTTTATTCACTTATAATATATATAACAAATTATAATGATTTATTCTGACAGCAATATAGTCTTAATAAAAAAATTAATTTTATATGTGGCACCAAATTTCAGAAGATTTCTTTCAGCTTTGGAATTTCCCAAATTGTGTTGGTGCTTTAGATGGAAGAACATCGCAATAAAACGTCCACCCGATTCAGGAACCATGTATTATAATTACAAAAGTACAAAATCAACATCATATGTGCATCACTATAAAATGTTTGATCATAACTCTTATTGCTTTATTTTTTTTTTTTGTTGCAATCTATTTTTTTTTTTATAACCGGCTTCTATAGCATTGTTCTACTCGCCACGTGTGATGCTTCGTACAACTTCACGACAAGTGATGTTGGTATCTTCAGAAGATCAGGATTGGGGGAAAAGGTAATTATGATATACTCACATGTTGTAGATGCTTTCTCTCGAAAAATACTTGTTTCAAATGATGTCTTATTTATTTTCTTTCAGTTACTGGAAGGACGTTTAGACCTGCCAGAACCAAAACCATAGCACCTTCAGCAATAGCATTACCGTATGCTTATGTAGGAGACGAGGCGTTTCCACTGCTGCCAAACCTAATGCGGCCGTACCCAGGAGACCAGTTGACAGAGAAGAAGCGCATATTCAATTACAGGTATGTATAGTAAATGATACCCTTGCATTATATATCTATTCTTACCATTATATAACCTACTGAATTTTCTACCCTAGACTGAGTAGAAGTAGGCGTATTATCGAGAACACCTTTGGTTTTTTTGTTGCAAGATGGCAGTTGTTTCAGAAAACTATTAATATGGCACCTGAAGGTGTGGAAAATGCGGTGAAAGCTGCCTGTGTGTTGCACAACTATCTGAGACAGAGAGATTCCGTACTAGGCCAAAGGTGCAATTTTTACGAATTATATATTCTAACATTGACTTGTATGGAATTGTGATCAGTTTGCACAATTCTAATATTTTATCATTAATCCCATTGCTATTGGGAGCCAGTTATGGATTGTTTCCTAGCTGTCACAATTAGTTTCCAAAAATTACACGAATTCGGTTATTATTTCAGAAAATCAGTTGATAGTATAATCTCAGAAATCTTCCACCTCAACAACTAATATTCTATTTTATTTCAGGTAACCACAGCAGCAAGAAATTTTAAATTTTTTCACATGTGAAAACCTTCTCTTATGTAATGTTAGTCTATACATTTTGTGAACTTTTATATGCTTGATGTAATCAACTTTTGTTAATCATAAATTTTATTGCTTTATTTAAATGATAACACCAATTTTTTATCAAAAAAAGTTTATTTTACATAATTAAATAAAAAATGTACACATGTATATGGATCTTCAAATTTTGTTTATCTGCAAATAAAAAATAAAAAACTCTAATCATTGAAAGATCTTGACAAAATAATAGGGTAAAACTCAACAATATCCAATTACAGTTATTGTTAACTATGAGTCCCTTTTAGCTAATAGGTCCTTAGAATTTTGGAGAACATTTATTTCGAATGTCACAACCTCTTCGTCAGTTAGCAGGCGCATATGCTCCCCCAACTGAAGTAGGAAACCCTTATGCGGGTTATCAGAAAATGCCTGAAATACAGGGTCCCTCTCAGGTGGGCTTACAAAGCGCTGATGCATTGTTGACGCCAATTTACCAACATTATCCATCATGTTGGTAAAATCAGGCTCTTGATGTTTTCTTTTCTGTAGAAATAAATGTAATTAGAACATTTAAGATTGTTCTTTAAAAAAAATAATATCAAGTGACTCAATGTTGATCATAAATGAAGTTTGGAAAAATATTGGGTGTGAAGCTTCATCACTATCAATTTGGGAATATTACACTGGTCAACACACATTTTGCGGCCAATCATTTAAAAGTCATTTTATGGTCAATTTATTGCACCGATTCCGAATATGACATTAGTTTTTTCAAATTGGCTCTGGTTTTTGAGATATACGAGGTGCATTCAAGTTCTAAGGCCTCCGATTTTTTTTCTAATTAACTACTCACCCGAAATCGATGAAACTGGCGTTACTTCTCGACGTAATCGCCCTGCAGACGTACACATTTTTCACAACGCTGACGCCATGATTCCATGGCAGCGGCGAAGGCTTCTTTAGGAGTCTGTTTTGACCACTGGAAAATCGCTGAGGCAATAGCAGCACGGCTGGTGAATGTGCGGCCACGGAGAGTGTCTTTCATTGTTGGAAAAAGCCAAAAGTCACTAGGAGCCAGATCAGGTGAGTAGGGAGCATGAGGAATCACTTGAAAGTTGTTATCACGAAGAAACTGTTGCGTAATATTAGCTCGATGTGCGGGTGCGTTGTCTTGGTGAAACAGCACACGCGCAGCCCTTCCCGGATGTTTTTGTTGCAGTGCAGGAAGGAATTTGTTCTTCAAAACATTTTCGTAGGATGCACCTGTTACCGTGGTGCCCTTTGGAACGCAATGGGTAAGGATTACGCCCTCGCTGTCCCAGAACAAGGACACCATCATTTTTTCAGCACTGGCAGTTACCCGAAATTTTTTTGGTGGCGGTGAATCTGTGTGCTTCCATTGAGCTGACTGGCGCTTTGTTTCTGGATTGAAAAATGGTATCCACGTCTCATCCATTGTCACAACCGACGAAAAGAAAGTCCCATTCATGCTGTCGTTGCTCATCAACATTGCTTGGCAACATGCCACACGGGCAGCCTTGTGGTCGTCCGTCAGCATTCGTGGCACCCACCTGGATGACACTTTTCGCATTTTCAGGTCGTCATGCAGGATTGTGTGCACAGAACCCACACAAATGCCAACTCTGGAGGCGATCTGTTCAACAGTCATTCGGCGATCCCCCAAAACAATTCTCTCCACTTTCTCGATCATGTCGTCAGACCGGCTTGTGCGAGCCCGAGGTTGTTTCGGTTTGTTGTCACACGATGTTCTGCCTTCATTAAACTGTCGCACCCAAGAACGCACTTTCGACACATCCATAACTCCATCACCACATGTCTCCTTCAACTGTCGATGAATTTCAATTGGTTTCACACCACGCAAATTCAGAAAACGAATTTTAAGTATCTAAAACAGTTCTCATTCTCGCCGCTGGCAGTAAAATTCCATCTGCCATACGGTGCTGCCATCTCTGGGATGTATTGACAATGAACGCGGCCTCATTTTAAAACAATGCGCATGTTTCTATCTCTTTCCAATCCGGAGAAAAAAAATCGGAGGCCTTAGAACTTGAATGCACCTCGTACGTACAATGTCACTGAAATACACGAAAAATACGAACAAAATTGCACTTACCGTTACTTATTGCACCATCACATAAATATATATCATTAATATACATAAATATGTATCAAATTGATTAAGACTAGGAACATTAAATAGGAACTAAAAATAACAAACACAATTTTCACAAAACAAATCTGTATGATTTCCTTGTGTGCAGACTCCAACAATAGTCAGCAATCATATGCGTGTCCCATCTTCCTTGGTATCTTTCTTCCATAACTTTTATATCTTGGTGGAACCTCTCCCCTTGTTCCTCACTGTAAGCACCAAGATTTTCTGGAAATCTATCTAAGTGACTATGAAGAAAGTGAACTTTTATGCTCATGGTAGCACCCAACTTTTTTAAGTTTGAAAGCATGGTGTTTACGAGTTCTTCATAGTTGTCAGCTTTGTGGTTACCGAGGAAGTTCTTAATAACCAACACAAAACTGTTCCAGGCAGATTTTTCAATATCAGTCATGGATTTAACGAAATTTTGATCATTCATGAGTTGGCGAATCTGAGGGCCATTAAAGATCCCAGCTTTTAGTTTTTCCATCCAGGAAAAAATCTGCAAATATATTTGAAGCAATCACCACCTTTATCTAAGGCCCTAACAAATTGCTTCATAAGTCCCAGCTTTATATGGAGCGGTGGGAGAATGATTTTTTCCCTGTCAACCAGTGGTTCTCTAATGATATTTGATGCACTTACAATAAGATTTTCTCTTGAATCCCATACAGATTTTTTCCAGTGGTCTTCTTTTGCCCTGCTGTCCCACAAGCACATAAAACAGGGGTACTTAGTGTATCCACTTTGCTGCCCAAGTAAGAAGTTCACCATCTTTAAATCAACACAGATAGTTCACTGGTGGTCATTGTATCTGATCTTCTACAAGACCATTTTTATATTTTCATATTCCTCCTTAAGTTTGTACGAGTGGCCTATTGGAATAGATGCATAGAAATTTCCATTATGCAGTAAAACATATTTCAAGCTCCTGCTGTCTATAAAAAGTCGCCAATCTTCTGGTCGGTATGCAGGTAATCCCATTTGGTGAAGGAGCCCAGGAATGTTGCTGCAGTATACTAATTCTTCATCTTGAACAAAATATGGAAGAAGTGCAGCCTCTCTTGTACGGAAATAGGATATTTTAGATTCAGGCTTTATACAGTTCTTTTCTTTTAGCCGGGAAACTAAAAGTTCGGAATCTTGCTTTGACAGACATAGGTCACGTACTAAATCATTGAGTTCTTCCTGGGAAAACTGTTGCTGTGTAGATGTACTTCCTTCATATTCACTGCCACTGCTTGCACCTGAACATGCACTACATTCAATATGCGTATCTTCAACATCAGACGCTGTAAGGTCGGGGAGTGTAGTGAACACTGGTATGGGAATTTCGTCGCTGTGTGGAACAGGTCGCCTTGCTGATTCCAAATCTGGGTACTCCCATTTACGTTTCTTGTAACGATTGAGGCCTTGCACATTAACAACACAAAAATAACAGTCACTGTGATGATTTCTTGGTTCTCTCCACACCATAGGAACACCAAATTTTAAACCTTTTCTACTTCCATTTTTCCAATGACGTAGATTTTCAACACATGTTTTACAAACCACATGTGGAGCCCAAGACTTATCTTGGTCTCCGAGTTTCATTCCAAAATATACCAGATATGCTTGCTTCACAAAATCTGTAATATTTTTTCTTTGTTTCTCCTGGCAATATTCGCCACAAATGTAGCAGAATACATTAGGGTCATTCATGCAGCCTCTTCGTGAGGAACTCATCCTGAAATGAAAATAAAAACATTAACAGGTTCTTTAAAAGAAAAAAACAACACAATAAATGTTATATTTTTTAATCCAATCGTATTACTTTAATGGTGTTGGTACGAAACACAACTGTTGAATGCTTGACAAAACACAATGATTGAATGTTCACGAAGGAAACGACTGTCACTGTCCAAGGGCGCGTGGAGACACTTAAAGTTTGATGTTTGCGCGTGGAGGATCTCCAAGGCACTGTCCTTTGTCTCCACCCTCTCCCTGGTCAGTGTCCCTATCCCAAACACACATCCAGATGTTGTAAGGAGACACTGGGGCACCAGCTTGTTTAGCACCGATAAGAAAATTGTCGCACGTTTGTATCAAATGGCACTAGAAAACCCCAACTTAACCAACACCTGCAACCAATCACTAAACCAGATTGTCTCGACTAACGTTTCCAAACAAAAACAATACAAGAATATTACAAGTAACAAAAAACTACTTGAAATATACAATTAAATACATAAAATAATGTATAGAATATTCAAATTTGATAGGTTGATGACATTATTTCAATGATTCTGGTGCTGTATTTCTTGAACACCCTGTATCTCAAAAACTAGAGCCAATCTGAAAAAACTTTTTGCATATCTGCAATCAGCATCCTTCATATTATATACATTCATTGAAACATCTACGGCAGCACGAAATTTTTTTTTTTTGTTGACCAGTGTTATCAATAAACAGTGTTAAATAATTACCTTGGATAATTAAATAAAAAATGCATTTGCTTCTCAACATTAGTGTAAAATTTTAAAATAAGGAAATTAATTTAAAATGAAAGTAGAATTTGGGTGAAACAATTTTTAATAACTAGTTTTCCTTTGGAAATATTGACTGATAAAAAAAAATTTTGTAACATCAAGACTAAAAAAATTCTTCAAGATATCAATCTGTAACTAATTTATTCGTAATCAGTTATGTGTTGGAATCACTGATAGTTTCTTGTTCTTGGGTTATTAGGACTTTTTTTTTTTTATGGGAGACTACCCGTGTGAAAATAACAGTTATGATGCAATGTTGCTCGATGGATTGATGTACCACTTGTGCTATACATGATTTATTCTGTTATTATTGTTAAAAAATTGTTTCACCCAAATTCCACTTTTATTATAAATTACTTTCCTTATTTAAAAAGTTTACACTAAAGTTGGCAAGCAAATGTATTTTTAATTTAATTATCATTCATATACCTCAAATGTATCCTATATTAATAATTACTTTGGAATTAGGACGTCGATTCTCTTCAGAATGGGATGAAGATGATGATGACAATGTCTCAGTCGGATTGGCAAACTATAATGTGTATATATATGAAAAGAATTATGGAAAACGTAACCAGATAATGTTAAATTAAAATTTATCACTTTACCAATCTGAACCTGAACTTCAGGCACCAGCTCTGTAATAGCATCCATATCATCATCATCATCATCATAATCATGTATCTCTTGTGTTAGATTAGGTTGTGACATTGAATCAATGATCAATTCGACGCCAGAGACTTCACTTTCATCCAAGTTTCCGGACGTTCTAACGAAAAAAAATAAATAAATAATAAAACCAATGTCATGTATAAAAAAAAAGAAAAAGAAAAGTGTGAGGTTAGAACCATCAGATTCTTACGGACAATAATGTTGAACACGTGAATAAAAAGTCATGTGCTCGAAGTACGGCCAGTCTTCGGCGGATGCGTTGTCAGCCGCCGAGCCGCTAGGCTTGCTGGCCATCTCCCTCTTTTTTTCTATTTTATACGTCTTTTAATGAACGCCAGCGTCGTTGACATTTTTGTACTGTCAAAAAATTATAGCTCTTATTGTATTGGGAAAAGAAAAAAGCAAAATTAGATAAGAATCATGGAAAAATAGAACAAAAAAACTTACCATCATGGTTCAATTTCTTCGCGATTTCGGCCCACGCAGCCCTCGTTTTTTTACGATTAAGGTAATCTTTATGTGTTAGATTATATAAATACTCTCTCTGTCCACTTCCTCGAGAAGGGAAACACTAAAAAGATAATCTGCTTTGGCTGTCATTTAAATTTTAAATTTAATTTAATTAGCGTAGCTACCATGACAGAAGTACACTATATGATCAAAAATATCCGGACACCCCTCACAGATCATCGATTGGCCCAATGTCACATGATAATGACTTGCACATCATTTAAATAGCTTCCCACACAATCAGACACAACTCTGCTTGGACATTGGCAAGAATGGGTCGTTCGGCAGAGCTCAGTGAGTTCCAACGTGGAACCATCGTTGGATGTCACCTATGCGGCAAGTCCGTGCTTGACATTTCCAGCCTTCTTCAGATACCCAAGTCAACAGTAGGCGATGTCTTTATGAAATGGAAGACCCGGGGATCAACAACAGTTCAACAACGAACCGGTAGACCCAAGAAACTAATGGACAGAGACCGTCGAGTGCTTCGTCGTGTCACCCGCAGCAACCGGAAGTCCTCGGCGGAAAAAATTGCCACAGAGTTTCGAAACGCCTCTGCAAATGATGCCAGTACCATGACAATTCGTCGGGAACTGCACACGATGGGATTCCATGGCCGTGCTGCTGCCCACAAGCCCCACATCAGCAGGGTCAACGCCAAGCGACGTCTGGAGTGGTGCAAAGCCCACAGAAACTGGACAATGGACCAATGGAAAAGTGTAATGTGGACAGACGAATCTCGCTACACACTCTGGCAATCCGATGGACGAGTTTGGGTTTGGCGCATACCTGGATAACGCTTCTTACCTGAGTGCACAGAGCCCACAGTCAAGTTCGGATGAGGAGGAGTCATGGTGTGGGGCTCATTTTCATGATACGGACTGGGCCAGCTCGTTCCTGTGCAAGGAATCATGAACTCCGACCGTTATCTGAATGTTTTGGACAACTGTGCACTTCCAACGTTGTGGCAATTTTTCGGAAACGGGCCATTTCTCTACCAACACGACAATGCTCCGTGCCACAAAGGAGGCGTGTACAGCAGTGGTTTGCGGACTCAGGGGTCGAAGAAATGGGTTGGCCGGCACCAAGTCCCGACCTCAATCCTATAGAGAGTCTGTGGGATGAATTGGAAAAACGCTTGCGGGCCAGATCACATCGGTCAACTTCTGTACCTGAACTGATTCTCGCTCTTCTGGAGGAATGGAGGAACATTCCGGAAAGTACCTACCAACATTTGGTGGAAAGTCTTCCCCGAAGGGTGGAAGCTGTGATTCGGACAAAGGGATGTGCAACGCCCTATTGATTTCCATGAAATCGTGGCTAGAGCGCAAACGTGCACGTGTCCGGATATTTGTGATCATATAGTGTATATTAGGTAGTCAGAAACAAGTAGTATGTTGGATAATTTCAAATTAGCGGGCTCTACAACCAGGATCCTCAAAGCGCATGCGCGAGTATGTCACGTGATCGAAATCGCGGGATCGGACTTAGAAAAGTTGTACGGTTCAAACTACTGCGACTGACGATTTGTAGTCGCGATTTCAGTGGGGCATACGAATCGGGATAAGAAAATCGGTTTCCATAGGCTCGACTCAGTCGGATGCGATTATCGCATGATCGCACTTAAAATCGGAGCTATGGGAACCAGCCTTAAAGCCAGTCCACGACAAGACTTCTCTGGTGTCCACGCTGCGAGGTCGACTAGCCAAGCTTCACGACGGACCACAATTCACTCGCCCATTAACACTTTATTGTTGAAGGTGGGTCCAGTTGGGGTAGTGCTCCCTTTCGTCGATATGGCCGGTATTCTCGCGAGGTACCCTGCTGAATGTCCGCGCTTAGGACTCGGGATCGACTACTACTGGTATTTGATTACGTATCGCAAATTTTAAGATAGCAACTTAGCCCGCTTGTGATAATATTCGTAGCCCTAAGTTAGAATATAAACTCTGTCTAATAATTTGTCCTATTTGACACAGCGCCCCTTCTACGGCCAGGTTAGGGGTGACGAGTTCGCCTTCGCCAATTCCCGACGTCTTATCCATTGACCAGACTCTGGACGGTGCCATCCGTGCGAACCTTTCTATATCCAAGTCAAGCGCCGCCTGTCCCTGAGTTAATCCCTCGCTTCTTGGAGAAAACGACCCACTGATATCCGAACCAGCTAATGTATTGAACTGAGATATTAGAAACTTACATTTATTATTGCAATCTTAATTGTGAATGAGAAATCAACGTTCGCATTCAAGCAGAATATTAATAAAATTTTAATATTTTGTTACCTCCGGTCTAACTATGTTCGTAGTCATAATAAATACACGACACCATTTCTTCATTATAAGAAAAAAGTTAATATCTCTAAAAAGGTTGATCAATTGTCATAAAAATACGTCAAGATACAGTTTAAGATATATTCTAAGTATGTATTAATTTTATTTGGTTCTGCTATTTGCATTTTCAGAGGAGCTACCTGCACAAAATTTGCCACATACATACGAACATACGTAGAGACGGATTTATTTCTTCAAAATTTCAACATATCTTTTTTGAAGTGGAATTCCGTAAAAAAAAAAAAAAAAAAAAAAAAAAAAAATCTGGATCGGGAAACGAACACATAGGCCACCTTTGGTCGGTCACTAATCAAATTAAAAAAGTTATATCAGACGAAAACTAATTAAATGGAGATATACAAGAGCATTTTCTGAACATGGATTTTATATACGATGGCATGAATTCATAAAAGATTGCAATAAAGTGAATATTATTACAACGATGCCTACAACTTGTGTAACAGCGTAGAAATTCTAAGTAGTATTTATAATAAAATATACTTAATTTATCGCCTGTGTTTTTATTTTATTACATTTTTTATGAATTTATACGGCTTCATAGCTAATATTATCTTCACATATTGGCTTTATACTTGATTATTATTATGAACATTGATTATGTTTATTTATTATTAATACTTTGTTCGAAGCCATTATTATTACAGCAGTTTTATTAATTGTAATAAATTGTAATTGTAACTTTTCCAAATGTGTAATATTAATTGTAAAACCTGCGATAAGATTACATGAAATAAACTGCAAAAGAGCCAATATAGAGCGATGCAAGCAGTGCAGAATGAGTAAATATGTTTGGGGAGGATGGGGGGTGGAGGCATCGATACGCATTACTGCATGTGATCTAGTATATTTAAAGGAAATGTGTCGTTTCTTGAATTGCAGATTGTCGGCGTCATTCATAATATTCATTCTATCTCATATTAGCTACTCGATGCGAAGAAAAAGTACTTAACATGTGGCATTTCTCTACGATGCGATGCGAGCGCACCATGTTCGCTCTTCGACGGAGCGACTAACGTAATTTCTCGACCAATCACTAGCGTCTGGTCGTGACCAACGAAAGAGAAGGCCTCCGCGATGATTTGCGACGTCAGCAGAGATAGTGCATAGTGGTGGCTGAGAGAAAACGCATACACACAGCTAGCACAGTGGTGGCTGAGAGAAAACATCCTGGAAGGTGCGATAATGAAGGATAAAAAAGGATTTAAAATTAAAAATAAAATTACTTAACACAAATAGTTACAGAAAAAAAAAAATATTTTCACATTTATAACATTCCATCTTTACATCTATCAATGTTAATAATAAAAATCATTATTCAAGTTGAAAATGGAAAGTAGATTTATTCTAAAGAAATGATATATGTTCCATATAATAAGTAATGTACAGTGGAGTGTACTTACAATTTCTTTCCACCTGTACATTACCTATTATATGGAAAATATATCATCACATTTTTAAAAAAAATTATTTTTGAAAGGTTTGCAATTTTCGATTTCTTTTTTTAT
>JAHWFO010038147.1:375355-390723 GCA_023313115.1 Rhysida immarginata | reverse complement strand
GTGACGCTAAGGGCTATGCTGGATCGGGTCACCCATGCCAGACAGGCCTTAGCAGAGAGGCCAGACTAAAAGTGTCCGGTCGGTTGTGGACCCTCCCAAAGGGACCGGTGCTCGCAATGCAGGCATGTTTTTGACATGGCCTCCATTGCGACCAGTACGTCCACCTGCGTGTTTGCCGTGCGCAGCGACCCTACTTCTGGGGAAAGGGGGATCCTGGTGGTTGAGGGAAGGCTTTCCGGACCAACACACCACTTTGGCCCCTGCTTCTCGGAAGGATGGGTGGTCTGGATGAGCCCGTCCAGATCAATCGGCTGGTCGTCGCTCCTTGGAGCTTCGGCCATAGGGTTAGGCGCTGCCTATGTCCTCCTCGTATCTCTGGTGCCGATGTGCATCCCCTTGTTGGGCTCGGTGGTGGGTGGGGAGCGAGGGAGATGAAAATTTCTCATACTTAATATGGGCAAAAATAAGAATGTTAATTCAAAACCAAAGAACGATTGTGAAGAGAGAACGAGCCGCAGGCCTCCAAAGAATCCGAAGTTTTTGGAGATGAAATTAGCAAGTGGGGAGTCGTTTAAGACCATCTCCCCATTTCTAATTTCAAAAGAACTGAAACGACTCGTTGGGGATATCAAACACGTAAAGAGACTGTTTAATGGCCAGCTATTGATAGAGGTATTTAAGGATAAACAAGCTACCACCCTTTTATCCTTGAAAAGGTTTGCAGGGAAAGCCGTTTCGGTTTCTGCCCACGCAACCTTAAATTATAAGAAAGGTGTTTTCACGTGCCAGGACTTGGAAGGAATGGGGGATGAGGAAATCATTGCCGAATTGGATGATCAATCTGTTGTTGACATTCGCCGGATCGCTCCAAGGAGGAATGGTGTTCCTCATCCTACTCATTCCTTCATTGTTACCTTTGAGGGAACAGTTTTGCCTGATACTATCTATATCGGCTATATCCACTGTCACGTGAGACCCTTTATCCCCAACCCGTTGCGATGCTTCCAATGTCAGAAGTACGGCCACATGAGAACAAACTGTCATTTTAATGCTGTTTGTTGCAAGTGCGGCCTGCCCGGACATGAGATGGAAGACTGTTCAAACGAGTTCCGGTGTTGTAATTTTAAGGGAGCCCATTCTGCCCTTTCAAGAGACTGTCCTATTTGGCGGAAGGAAAAGAAAATCCAAGAGGTTCGTGTCCTTGGGGGTTTGTCTTTTCCCGAAGCACGTAGGCAGGTTGAACGGAATGAAGTCCGAAATTACGCATCTGTAGTGAAGAGTCGTCCTTCTGTTGTGACAGTTGGTACCATGACAGATTTACGTATTGCAGATTTTTCCTGTGGAACTTCCACCCCCACAGAACCACCTGCTAGCGTTAGTCGGACTTCGAATTCCATCATACAACCAGGAACTCCTCCAAAAACTTCGGAGAGAGAAGATGGGAAGAAACGCTCGTCAGAGGCGTCACCTTCCTCTGACCCCTCCAAAAAACGTGTTGTAGAGACTACACCAACTTCTCCAGTTTTGGGGGGAGGGCCAGACTTCCCTTTAAACGTACAGATATCTCCTATCGAGGAGATGGAGTTATCTCGGGAGTTTAATCCTACTTCTTAAAACCTTCATCATGGCACTATTGCAATGGAACCTTAATGGATTCTTTTGTCGCTTAGAAGACCTAAAGCTCTTAGTCAATAAGTTCTCCTTCTCCTTATTGGCTTTGCAAGAAACGTTCCTCTTGCCATCTCAGTCTCCTACCCTAAAAGGATTTAATTTTATTAGGAAGGATTATACTTCGGGAAATAAAGCCTGTGGTGGTGTTGCCATCTTAGTTCAAAGATCTTTGCCTTTTACTGCCATTAATTTAAAATCTAACCTTCAGGCGGTAGCAGTTAGAGTCTTATTTAAAGATCTCTCACCTCTAACTGTTTGTTCACTGTATCTACCTCCAGATCAATATACGGACGAAACATCTTTGTCATCTCTGCTCCGTGAACTCCCAAGCCCCTTTCTTATTCTGGGGGATTTTAACGGCCATAATCCCATTTGGGGGTCTATAAAGCTCTCTGAGAGAGGATATATGATAGAGAAAGTTTTGAATGCTTTTAACGTCAATTTGTTAAACAATGGCTCTCCAACATTCCTCCACTCAGCCAATGGCTCTCTGTCATGCATAGATCTATCTATATCCTCTTCATCTTTTACACCTAACTTAGCCTGGAGCGTGTTTTCAGATTTACATGGCAGTGATCATTTCCCGATTAGTATTTCTCTGAGTTCTTCTTTTTCCAACTCTTTACCACGTTGGAAATTGGATAAAGCAGACTGGCAGGTCTTCCAATCCCATCTACAGTTTGAGAATAAAACACCCTTTCCATCTGTAGATGAGGCTGTGGAGGATTTCACTTCCCGCATCCTTCATGCGGCAGAAAAATCCATTCCTAAGTGTAAATCCTCGTCCACGAAAATCCCAGTGCCATGGTGGAATGAAGAATGTGCCCTAGCGGTTCGAGAACGTAAGCGAGCTCTCCGCATTTTTTCCGCACAACCCACTCTTGAGAATCTTATTACTTATAAGAAAAAAAGGGCCAATTGTAAACTAATCATTTCCAATAATAAGAAACTCTGTTGGAGAGATTATATCTCCTCCATTAATAAAAACACTCCTCTTCAAACAGTATGGAACATGATTAGGAAAATAAATAGGAAAAGACTCTCGGATAACCTCCCTTCACTCATAGAAAATGGTCATACATACTTTGACCCGAAAGACGTAGCTAATATCCTCGGAAGGGCATTTGCTGAGGTTTCACAAATAAAACATTACTCAGCCTACTTCCAAAGACAAAAACGTATCGAAGAATCGCATGCTATAAATTTTAAATCTGGAAACCTCGAAAAATATAATTTCCCGTTTTCTTTACGGGAACTGCATTATGCTCTTCGTTGCTCCAGAGATTCTGCGCCAGGCCCGGATGGAATCTTATACGCTTTCCTGAAACATCTCACGAGGGAAGCTTATGATCACCTTCTCTTGTTATACAACTACATTTGGTCATTAGGAGAGATTCCAACTGCGTGGAGAGAAGCAATTGTTATTGCTATCCCAAAACCAAATAAAGACCACTCTTGCCCTTCAAACTATCGACCAATTGCGTTAACCAGCTGTCTGTGCAAAGTCTTGGAAAGGATGGTCTCTGTCCGATTTATGTGGTACCTAGAAAAAAACCACCTGTTGTCTAGGTTTCAGTGCGGTTTCCGCAAATCCCGCTCAACTGTTGATCACCTTGTACGGTTGGAGCATGAAGTTCATTTTGCACAGAGACATAGACAACATGTCGTAGGGGTTTTCTTCGATCTGGAAAAAGCCTACGATACAACTTGGAGGCATGGGATAGCAATACTTTTGCGCAAATACGGCCTTACAGGACATCTTCCCTCTTTCCTGTGTAATTTCATGGCGAATAGAACCTTCCGAGTTCGCGTTGGGTCAACACTCTCAGACCCTTTTACGCAGGATAATGGAGTCCCACAGGGAAGTGTGCTGAGTCCCTCCCTTTTCCTCATTGCTATTAATGAGGCTTGTTTACAACTTCCATCTACTGTGAACTACTCCCTGTACGTTGATGATATCGCCATTTACTGTCGAGGGTCCTCAATGTTTTTTATTGAGCGTCAACTGCAAATGGCCATCAACAAGCTTGTTACCTGGAGCAACGGAGTAGGCTTCAAATTTTCACCCCAAAAAACAAGGGCCGTCCACTTTTGCTTTTTAAGAGGCCTCCATCCAGACCCGGAACTAACTCTTTATGGATCCCTCATCTCAGTGGTGGACTCCCACAAATTCTTGGGTCTGACTTTTGATAGGAAACTATCATGGCTCCCACATCTTCGTAATTTAAAAGCGAGATGCTTACAAGCCATGAATGTTTTGCGCTCTATTTCCGCTACCAAATGGGGCGCTGATAGGAAGATGCTCTTATTTTTATACGGCTCCCTAGTTAGATCTAAATTGGACTACGGAAGTATTGTATATGCATCTGCTTCAAAGAGCACCTTGAAGCTGTTAGATCCCATTCATAATCTAGGCATAAGAATTGCCACAGGAGCTTTCCGTACAAGTCCGGTAGAGAGCCTTTATGCGGAGGCTTCTGAGCCCCCATTATGGTTTAGAAGAGCCAAACTCCTCCTTAAATATGCTCTTCGTATATATGGTGAAAGTCTGCACCCAGCTTTTGCCTGTTTATATGATAAACCTAGTATTCCTCCCCCTTCTACCTTTAGAAGCATAAACAATATGCTCAAAAATCTTTTGGAGAGCCTGAACCTTTCATTTCCGGTCATGCATAGCCGAGAGGTCAGAGATGTTCACCAGTGGATTCTCCCCCAACCAGATATAAATTACCACTTGTTTGCTGGGAAAAAATCTAATTTTATGGAAGCTTGAATTAAGACACTTTTTAGGAATTTTTTAGAGTCCCTCCCTGATGGTTTCCATATATACACAGATGGATCCAAATCAGAGGACGGAGTTGGCTGTGCGTTCCTTATTGATAATTTGGTATTTTTTTATCATGTGCCAAACGAATTTTCCATTTTCTCTGCGGAATTGTTAGCTATAGCCAGAGCGTTAGAGTTCTCTTTTAATTATCCAAATTCCAACTTTTGGATTTTCTCAGATTCCCTGAGCGCCTTGCAATCCTTGGAGTCATTCAATACAGACAACCTTTTTGTTATAAGAATCCAGGAATATCTTTATTACCTGGATATCCAAGGTACCAAAATTTATTTTGTCTGGATCCCTAGCCATATGGGTATCCAGCAAAATGAACGGGTCGACAAGGCGGCAAAAGACGCTATTACAGATTTACCTATCTCGGAATTGCTGTCAATCCCCGAACATTTGTTCCCGGTCATCTACAAGAGACTCTTATCTTCTTGGCAGGAATCTTGGCCTCTTAACCCAGCGAATAAATTGTATGAAATAAAGCGTGCCATCACACCGTGGTCCATACCTTGTCTAACAAACAGGCGAGAAGATGTTGTTCTTACTCGGCTTAGGATTGGTCACAGTCGTCTTACTCACGGCTATTTATTAAGAAAGGACCCAGCTCCATTGTGCTCCTGTGGAGCAAGGCTGACTATTAAACATATTCTCATACAGTGCCCTTTACACACTAATTTACGACGCTCATTAGGGCTGAATTATTCACTAGATTTTTTATTGGGGAACAACCCTATGATTTTTAAAAAAGTGTTTCTATTTTTAAAAATTATTCATGTTTTTAAATTCATTTAGTCATCCTTTTATTGATTTTGCATTGTATATATCTGACCATTAAGCGTATGTTTTACTTTACTTTATTTTATTTAGTGCCCTTTACACACTAATGATTTACACTGCCTATATTGATATGTCATATTATGGGAGAACCATGGGAAAAAAGTCTGTTTCTAAATTTATTAGTGATTTTAAAATCCTCATAGTCATATTTTTTATTGTTTTTTAATCTTTATCATTCACGTTTTTATGAATGTTTTTCATCTAATTCCTTTTTTTTTATGGGGTTTATAAACTGGTTTTTAAACTTTCTGTCGGGCGCAAAATGGCCATAGCAGCCGACGCCCTAAAATTCCAACCAACCAACCAACCTATTTCAATATCACACGAGATCGGAATAAGAAATTATTCTGGCGGCCTGTATTAGGAAGAAATATACAATTTACTTCTTTATAAAATTTCGATTTATATATCTTATTATGAACGTACAATAGGCCTACTTACTTTTCGTTAGTTATTCCTGCGATGCTACGACTAGTAATAAACTTGCAGAGAAATAATGCCTGAATTCAACAAAATTTTAGAATATATGTCTATACATTTATACACAAGCAGTGAATTTACACAAGAACTGATGTGCACGAAAACAAATAACGATGGCTTGAATCTCCACCACAAATGTCCGCCATTTTTCCTGATTTTCAGCCTAGTGTCAGGTCCGGTAAGTATACAGAGGTCCTGGTTCACCTCACCTGCATTCCCTTTTTATAGCTATCTAGCGGCAGTGCTGTGACGCAATAGCTCATTTGCCTAAAACGGTCAGGTGGTCATAATAATTTGGCCACTCAGTGTATATTTCTATAAAATTTTTAACAATACTTTTGCTAATCACAATGTAGGTAGAACCAACATTTTTTTTCAACAAGTTCTTATTCACTTTTAAAAGAACTAACTGCTCGAAGGGTACATCTGCCTTTAGGCTGTAGTGGCTATAGTTTTTATAGTAGTTTGTTTTACCTCGGTAGTGAGACTAGCTAAAGAAATAGTCGTTCAACTGGTGCAGATGAAGGACTTATCAAATTTGCAATGATGAAAAATTGCTTGACATTTTGATAATTTTGTAATGTTGAAACATCAATTTCTTTTTCCTCTAAAAATCTGAGGCACTCCAAAAATTTGACTAAAGCTATTTTCTAGTATTTATTTCTGTCACAAGCAAAGAAGACGATTAACGTATCCATGATGGATGTATTTTACAACGTCTTCCTGCATATACTGTATACATAAATGACATTGTAATCGTTGCTAAAGGGATGCCAATTTTAAGAAAATGCCGCGTTCAGAATTACCCTACTCTCTCCTCAATGTCAAAAAATGCAACTATCTTTCTGTCGGGAAAAATTACTTTTTTATGTTTTTAGCCAACTTTTAAAGACTAAGTAAAAGGTCTTTGGTCTTTTTTTTGTCTCAACATCTTTTAGAATGTATGTTTTTATTTGCAGAATGCAGAGCTCTAGTGAATCTACAGCGAGCAGCATGAAGCCTAACACATCTGCTGCACTAATCAAAAGTCCATTGTGTACTGAGAATTTTAAAGCAGGCTGATTTAAATTCTCATTTGAACATTGCACATGATGTCAGCATTGAGATCAAGCCTGTCAGCTTTCAAAACGTGGAAGAATTTCATTCATGGAAGTTGAGTATGGAACGTGACACCCAATCATTCTTTGCCATCCAGAAAACAAATTCTACAGCAACAGGAAAGATAGCATTTATGTTTGTCATCGTTCAGGAAGTTACAGATCAAAACAGAGAGGTGATAGGAAGAGAAAAATAAAAATAAAAGGCTCCAACAAGATCAGTGCCATCTGTCCAGCCAGGATAAAAGTTGCTCAGAATGTGAATGGTTCAGTTGATGTTGAGTACACACCAAAACACGTTAGACATAAACAAGAAGTTGGTCTAATTCGATTGACCAAAAATGAAAAGGATTCGTTAGCCGAAAAACTAAAACAAGTTATTCCTCCTCATCTCATCATTCAAGACATTACAGCCGATTTCAGTCCTACTAAGCGACCAAGCTTTACCACTGTAAAAGATCTTCACAATATCAAGGCATCCTACAATCTCCAGTCTGACGTGAAACTTGATCCTGATGATGCAAAAAGTGTCAGCATTTTAATTGAAAAGCTCAGCAGCCAATCCCATGACAATCCAATATTAGCCTACAAACCCAGTGGAATATTAGTCACTACGGGTTTGTGTCAGAATTTTGCTGAAGATGATTTTTTCCTTCTTGCTTTTATGAATCAAGCGCAACTAGATTTATTAGCCATGTATGGAAATGATGTCATCATGATTGATTCAACGCACAGGACTAATCCTTACAATATCCAGTCGACAACGCTGATGATTGCTGAGGCGAATTGCGAAGGTTTTCCTGTTGGATTTTTGTGGTCCAATTCTCAAACAGAAGAAACATTCCATTGTTTATTTAGCTGTATTAGAGAACGCTTGATAGCAACAAGAATATCCTTAACACCAAAGACCTTTATGTCAGATGACGCAAATGCGCTTTATAATGCATTTTGTGCAGTATTTCAAAATAATCCAAAGAAGATCGTTTGTGACTGGCATGTGAAAAAAAATTTGAGGCAAAATTTATGCAAAATAAAGAATAAGGAAAAAGAAGAAGTAGTGAAAAAAAAATTTACGTCATTGTCAACGAGTTACATGCCAGAACCTCATCAGAAATGCTGAAGAATTTCGTGTCCTCGCTGCTTTATGATCCGGACACTATTTCATACTTCTCTACGTTATTATGTTAGACGCCCTGAGCAATGAACACATTGCTACAGAATAAGATCTCATAGAAATACAAACATGGCTTTGGAGTATTGGGATAGGGATTTGAAACACAATCCTAGAGTTTGCGGTCAAGTTCAACAACGCCTGTATGTTTCCATTAACAATGTAATGTATTGTCTCAAATCCAAATTCATGAAACGTCTTGTATCAATGAAACGAAGCCATGTCTCATCAAAATTGGCGGAACTCCGAAAAAGACACCAAAAAGCCTTGGATATGGATAGCAGCATGATTGTGGAAGAACTTCCAGATGAATAGTGGCTTGTTACATCATCAAGAAATTCAAGCAAAAACGGAATAGAATTTTATGAGGTGACATATACTCATAAAGAATGCAATTGTGAAATTGTCTGCAGTGACTGTGTTGCTGTCTCCATGAGTACTCAAGCCAATGCTCAGATAATTCAATTCAATATAACATGTGTAAACACACACATTTAGTTGCTTACAGAAAAAAGTCCTGCTCAGGTGGCATCGTGCAACAAGGGGACAGTGTGACTGATGAAGTTGGTGATCTACATGTCGACTTCAATGAATTTGCTTCACAAAAATTGACGAATTTAATTCAATTGCTCTTCAGGTTTAGAATAATAGTAACAACAAAATGAATGCATTAGATGAAAAAAAAGCAAACGTAAAAGATCTTCAAAGTGCACTAACAGCATATGTGGATACATGCGAGAAAATGGAGGACTTAAGCAACTTGGAGAACCAAATTTCAGCAATTCAATATACTGCTCGAGTCGAAATGCACATTTTCCAAAAGTGGCCAAAATGGCACATAACAAAAAAAAAAATCACCAGTCAACGGTACAAACCTGTTTTAAAGAAGAAAAAAAGCTATAAGCAAACCACGTGTACATCCGTAGCCCACGAGAAAGACAGGCCCTGGCGCGGAAAACTCACCTGACCATCTTAGTGCGAATAATAATGTAACCTTCATTATTTCCAACAAACGAAAAATTGCTGATTATTAAAATCCAAGATGGACACAATGAAGGTTACATTGTTATTCGGACTAAGATGGTCAGATGACTTTTCCGCGCCAGGGCCTGTCTTTCACGTGGGCTACGGTGTACATCCAGATGACGTATCAAATGTAACAGCACCTGATCATCTTAAAAGTGTGTAAATTACAAACTTTTTTTGAGGAGACCAAGTATAAATAGAAATTTAAATTTAATTTCCACTCTTGAGAACGGTACGTTACGATGCTGAATGCTTTTGCCATAGCCTCTATGCCATATACTGTGTTAATGTAATGTTCTTATAATTTTGAGTACTGATACACGTATCATGCATTTTTTGTTTCATTTTAAGTGAATTTAACATTTCATGTTTGACTTTGAGTTTGTTTGAGGAAACATGAAAATACTTATATTTTTATTGGAAGTGTAAACACATTCGATTTTTGATATTCTTTATTTTTCCAATTCAGTTTCTGAAGCTCTCTATTTTACTGCTTATTAGTCTTATTTTAAAAATGTTTCAATGCATTGTTTTTGTTTTATTGACTCTCCTGTCCAAATGTTATTTCACTTATTCAGCTTATTTAAAAACTATTTTCGTTTTGCATTTACAACAATAAAAACACTATTTATTTATTTATTCTACTATAGACAGTAAACAAACTCCGAACGGGGCCAGTATGGCCACAAGGCCGACATGATTGGTCCCCGGACGGAGAGTAATGAAACAATAGTAAATAACAATCAAATTGCAAGTAAATAAATAAAAAGAAAAGAATAACAAAAAGGGTAGTTATTTGAGGGAAAGGAAAAAAAGGGCTAGAAAGTGTCATAGTATTTAAATGGTTGGTAAAAAGGAACAACTTGGAGCTTCTTTTGAAAATTGCAATAGACGGGGAAAGGCGAATGGTCTCTGGAAAAAGGGACCACCATCTGATTCCGATGTAGGAAATACTACGATGCTGATAATTGCTTCTGACTAACGGGAGTCTTATAGAATTGGCGGCACGCGTAGCGTAGGAGTGTAGTGTATTTTGATATAAAATAGAATGAGGTGATGTCAGAATCAGACGGTGGTTAACAACTTTGTAGATAAACAAAACCAGTTGTATTATATAAATCTGATATACGGATGCAACACCTAAATGATTGAAATATTGGGAGACTGCTGAAGGTTTTCGTAGTTTTAATAAAATTCTCACAAGCCATTTTTGAATTCTGTATAGACGGAAAAGTTTAGAACTGGTGGTCGACTCCCAAAAAACAATTCCATAGCAAAGCGACGACTGTATTAACGAGTAGTACAAAAGCAACAGTACGGATGGCGGAAGAAAATGAAGGCGAGAAATCAAACCCATTTTTTTACCAAGAGCATTTATCAGTGCATTAATATGTGTTGGTAAGTGTTGGGTGATCAACGCCCTCTATCTATATTTGTTAGCATCATCTTGTTGTATAGCATCTTTTATTATATATTATCCTTATCCTTCCCTCTGTGTTGCTTAGTTGATAATAAATAAACATCTTGAACTGAAGCAATGAGCCTTTGTTTCCTCTGTGCGGTTTGAAAAGTTCCCCCACGCAAACACCGATCTAACCAGGTGTTAAATTAAACGAACAGGTTATGGGACCAGGTGGGGATTCAAACTGTCTACAGAAAAATTAAGAAAACCTTCGAAGCAACCCGAAACTGCAACGAATAAGCGCGCCCAAAACCGTAAGTAGGCCTAATAAAGAAACGAGGGTAACGGTCATTGTTGGTTATTATCGCAAATGAAAATGACCACGTCAAACTTATGCAACATCGAAAAATTAAACGATGAGAATTATCAAAGCTGGCAAATTCATATGAAGAGTGTGTTGATTTACAATGAGTTATGGAACTACGTAAATGGAACACTACAACGACCGAGTGACACAACTCATCAGATGGAATGGGATACAAAGGATCAGAAAGCATTTGCGTTGATAGTGCTTAGTGTAAAACAAAATCAATTGCTACATATAAAACTCTGCGAAAGGTCTAAGGATGCTTGGCAGACTTTACTCGAACTCAACCAGCCAAAAGGACCACCCAGAAAGGTAACTCTTTTTCGACAATTGATTCAGCTAAAGATGGCGGACAATCAAACAATATCGTCGCACTTGCAAACGTTCGGGACTTGTTGATCAATTAAACGAAATAAAGTGCCCATTTCCAGAGGAATTACTATCGATAATACTGCTGTGCAGCTTACCAGAAAGCTATGAACATTTCCGTGTTGCAATTGAAACAAGAGATACGATGCCTACTGTTGAAGCAATAAAGTATAAGTTACTAAGTCAAAGAACAAACAGCCCTTCAAGAAAACGTTTCAAGCAAAACGTGTCAACCTGAAAAGTTATCAGTGCGGACGAATCGGTCATAAAGCCATAGACTGTCGCCTCCGAGGGAAAAATAATACAAAAGCATCCATAGCTGAGAACTGTGAAGAAAATGAAACACTGTTCACAACTGCCCTGACAAAACCATTAAAAAAGGGAGATTGGTGTCTAGACAGCGGAGCGACATCTCACACGGCAAGTGACAAAGATTTTTGACTATAAAAAGATCACTGATCAGCAAGTACAATAAGCAAATAAAAACAAAGTAAAAATAATAGGAACTGGAAATTTAATTTTACCAGCACGATCCCAAATTTCAAAAAAGAAATTACGCTGAAGGACGTACTGTGTGTTCAGAGTTAAGAGGAAAATTGCTATCAGTTTCGAAAATGGTTACACTATTTATCTTCGAGAAAGATAAAGCTTATGTGAAGAACAAAAATAATAAATCCTATTGTATTTCAAATGTGCCATGAACGACACAATTATTCTATTCGGTATGGCGATGAAATTTATCTACCATTTACTAGGCATAATTATCGTTATTCGAAGCAGTGAAATGAAACAACTTGTACTTAATGAGTAATAATGATCCAACATGCATGTTAGCAAATGAAGAAAACGATGTTACAATACGATGGCATCAGCGCTTCGGACACTAGAATCTACAAGCGTTAAAACAACTTCACAGACAAAAGATGGTTGTAGGAGTGAAATTGGATCCACAACACGAGAACCTAGAATGTACTATATGCATGAAAGCAAAAATTACCCGACTACCACATCCCAGTTCAGAAACCAGAAGTAAGGATTTAAATGAATTAATCCACAGCGATATATGGGGCCCTGCTCCTATCAATTCATTAGGAGGAGCACGATATTTTATAACCTTCGTTGATGACAAGAGTCGTTACATTCATACTGCATTCTTGAAAGAACGAAGTGGAGTATTCGTGACATTCAAGAAATTCCAGAAGCAAGTCGAACGCGAAACTGGAAAACTAATAAAAACACTGAGAAAGAATATATAAATCACGAATTCACAAAATTTCTAGAAGATGAAGGGATGAAACGACATTTAACGGTGGAGTACACACCACAACAAAACGGGGTCTCCGAGAGAGCAAATCATACGTTGGTCGAAATGGTAAGATGCACATTGTTGCAAGGAAAATTACCACTAAGTTTATGGGCAGAAGCAACAATGTCCGCAGTGTATACTAGAAACAGAAGTCCCACAAAAATCATACCGAATAAGACTCCATACGAAGTCTGGACAAAGAAAAAACCATACGTAGGATTCATGAGAATAATTGGAAGCCGAGTAATTGCGCATGAGAAAGGTCCAGGACGTAACAAATTTGACCCAAAAGGAAAAGAATATATTTTGGTTGGCTATTCTGAAGAAGCGAAGGCGTATAGACTATGGGACAGTGAAAGAAATACAATCACTAAGAGACGCGATGTAAAATTCATTGAAAAACTCTACATTGATGACGATAACAAGAGAACTGAGGACTACATTGACATACCTCTGAAAGAACCAGAGAAATCGAAATGAAAAATCCCGAAAATTCTACTGACTCAACTGAATCTGAAAGTGATGATGAAACATTTGCGAATTCGACTAAACGGAGAAGTCGTGGAAGACCAAGAATTGAACGAACAGGCAAACCGTGCAGACCTCGAAAAATTTATCATAGCGAATCAGCTAACCTTATTTGTAATCCTACCATAGTAGATCCTGAAACAATTGAAGAAGCATTAACTGGCCCTGAAGCTAGAAGTTGGCAAAAAGCACCCGAAGACGAATTTAATTCTCTTCAGGAAAATAATACGTGGACTTTGGTGAATAGGCCAGAAGGCAGAAAAGTTATTTCTTGTAGATGGATTCTGCGAACAAAAAGAAAACCGGACGGAACAGTCGAGAGACACAAAGCTCGCTTGGTAGCAAGAGGATACCTACAAATGCCTGGATTCGATTATGAGGAAACATTTGCCCCAGTTGTAAAGTACAACACTGTACGTCTATTACTAGCCTGTGCTGTCGAATATAATTTACACGTTCACCAAATGGATGTGACTACAGCCTACCTGCAAGGAGACTTAAAAGAAACAATTTATATGGAACAACCTGAAAACTTCATATCAAGAGGAGATGAAGATAAAGTATGTCTTTTGAATCGACCAATCTAAGGATTGAAGCAAGCCGGAAAAAAATGGTATGAAAAATTAAATACTTGTCTAAAGAAACAAGGGATGAAACAACTGAAAGCTTATACTTGCGTTTTCATTAAAAGTAATGGAGGAAACATTGTGATTGTTACGATATACGTTGATGACTTGTTAATCATAACGAACAATATTGACGATTTAGAATTATGAAATCAAACTTATTGAAAACTTTCAAAATGAAAGATCAAGGACCAATTCATTATTACCTTGGAATACAAGTTAAACGAGACAATCCAACTGGAAAAATTTCATTAAATCAAGTACAATACAATGATAATCTACTAAAGAAATTCGGCATGGAAGATGCGAAACCAATTTCGACGCTACTTAATTGTAGTGAAAAATTAACCAAAGAGATGGAACCTCAAAACGAGGAAGAAAGAAATAAAATGAAGTCGAAACCACACAGAGAGCTGGTAGGATCTTTAATTTATCTCGCAAGCTCGACACGCCCTGATCTATCCTATGCAGTTAGTCACTTGAGTAAATTCTCTTCTAAGCCCGGAGAAAAACATTGGAAGGCAGCAAAACGAGTACTGCGATACCTGAAGGCTACTAGGAACCAAGAATTAGTGTACACAAAAAGAAACGAAGAAGTAACAGGATATTCTGATGCTGACTGGGGTGGAGATCTCGATGATAGAGGGTCACACTCGGGATACGTATTCACTCTAGCAGGAGGAGCTATTTCATGGGAGTCAAAAAAGCAGAAGACCGTGTCATTGTCAACAATGGAAGCAGAATATGTAGCGTTGTCAGAAATTACGAAAGAAGCAATCTATCTCCGAAGAATGCTTGCAGAAATGGAATTCACCGATCTGATTCAAATCCAATACAGGTGTTCTGTGATAACCAGAGCACAATTTGCTTAGCGAAACACCCGGCACATCATTCCAGAATTAAACAGATTGATATCAGACATCATTTCGTGCGTGAAGCATTTGAGGAACGTAAGATCGGCATTGCGTACTTACCTACAGGGGAGATGACTGCAGATATACTGAAGAAAGGAATCAACCGTGAACATCATGAACGTTGTATGAAAGAATTAGGACTTTGTGATTCTTTTGTTGCTTGATTTTTTTTATTATTTGTTTTGGGTCAAGTGGGTTTACTATAGAGTTCGTTGAGGCGGAGTGTTGGTAAATGTTGGGTGATCAACCCTCTATATCTATATTTGTTAGCATCATCTTGTTGTATAGCATCTTTTATTATATATTATCCTTATCCTTCCCACTGTGTAGCTTAGTTGATCTATCTATCTATATATATAAAGAAGGATGTTTGTGGGTGGGTCTGTTTGTCTGTACGTTTTTTATACAAATCTACAGTTTTATTCCGATCTTGATGAAATTTCGCATACATGACCTTCAAAGCATGAGGAAGGTCACTGTCTACTTCAGATTTCGAAAAAATAATAATTATTGATAAAAAATCGATATTTATGGTTATAGCAGGGCATATTAATGAGAAATATCGCATGACCAACAATGCAAGACAAAGTTTTTGCAACAATGGTATCAACATGCATTTCACAAACACTCTGCACGGACCAACAATATATATCTCATGGCCAACAATGCAAATAAAAGTTTGTGCAACAATAGGTATCAACAATGGTTTCAACACGCAATTCACCAATAACAATGAGCTCA
>JAHWFO010038147.1:217510-375345 GCA_023313115.1 Rhysida immarginata | reverse complement strand
CAACAATAGGTATCAACAATGGTATCAGCACGCAATTCACAAACACACTGCATGAACCAACAATATATATCTCATGACTAACAATGAAAGGAAAAGTTTGTGCAAGTGTAATTATCCCGGGCAACGCCGGGTACCTCTTCTAGTCTGTATATAAAGAAGGATGTTTGTTTGTAAGTATTGAATACAAATCTACAGTTTTATTCCGATCTTGATGAAATTTTGCATACTTGACCTTCAAAGCATGAGGAAGGTCACTGTCTACCTCAGATTTCGAAAAAATAATAATTATTGATAAAAAATCGATATTCATGGTTATGGCAAGGCATATTAATGAGAAATATCTCATGACCAACAATGCAAGGCTAACTTTGTGCAACAATGGTGTCAACACGCAATTCACAAACACACTGCACGGACCAACAATAATATATCTCATGACCAAAAATGCAAGCAAAGTTTGTGCAACAATAGGTATCAACAATGGTGTCAACACGCAATTCACACTACGCTCGGACCAACAACAGATATCTCATGACCAACAATGCAAGGCAAAACTTGTGCAACAATAGGCCCGTCGTGTTCGCATCAACAATGGTATCAACGTGCAATTACAATGAGCACAAAATGATGATGCAATGATAAAGCAATCCTTTCCAAGAATTATAACAATGAACATAAAATGATGATGCAATAAGGATAAGTTTCAATTTGTAACAATGCATAGAATTCCTGTTATTCAGTTTTTTTCTTAGAAAAGAGAGTTCTTAGTACTTAACAATTTCTTGCAAACCTTTAAAAATGATCAGTAACTGGAGATAATGAAGAGTTAGCAGACTATTGAGAAAGAGTGAAAAGACGACAGAGGAAGCACTCCTTTAGCTCAGTGCTATATTGAGCAAATGGGAAGCAAGTAAATAGAAAAATCGGCGACCGCTAGACTACACAAAGTGATGAATGGCCAAGTTTTGCTTCAACACATCGAGAGAAGAGTGGAAATTGCAACAACATCAAGTGTACATCTGAAGTAAGATTACGTGAGTAAGAAATTATTGGAGAGTTCCATCCATTGTGAGCCTTTAAAAATTTTTTTTCGAATTTAAATTAAGAATTTTTACTGTATTAATTCTAAGCATTTTCATGTGTTTATTTTTAAGATATTGCAAAATTTAATTTAATTTTTTGAGATTGTTCTGTTTACCTACAAGTGTTATTATCCCGGGCAACGCCGGGTGCCTTTGCTAGTAATAAATAAACATCTTGAAGTGAAGCGATGAGCCTTTGTTCCCTCTGTGCGGTTTGAAAAGTTCCCCCACGCAAACACCGATCTAACAATTCCTCTGAATTCATCCAATTAAACGAACAATATACAAGTCCCGAGTTAGGCCAGGGAAAAGAAAAGTGCCTAAATATTTTAACGAAGAAGCGCTAGATAAAAGATTTGAGTCATAGTAGATTCGCAATTCATTGAGAGCGAGTTTTTTGTCACGCTGGTGAAAAATCAAATATTTAGTTTTATTTAAATTTAAAGTTAATTGATTGACAAGGTTCCAAGAACTTAAACTTGAGTGTCTGATTAATTGTATTTGATAGACTAGTGCTCGAGGGATCAGCGAACAAGAGAGTAACATCATTAGCATATAGAATGGGAAAGGAAGAAGACAGAGCAAACGGCAAGTCATTTATAAATAAATTGAATATTGAACCTTGCGGAACTTCTAAATTACGAATTAAAGGAGGAGAGGACAAATTAAAAAGATCCAAATAATAGTTCCGATCAGATAAAAAATCCTTTAACCAATCAAGAGGGGGTCCGCGTATGCTATATAAGAAAGAGAGCTTAAACAATAAAATGTGATGTGGGACAGAGTCAAAAGCCTTAGAGTAATCTAGGAAGAGAGAAACAATTAACAAGGGAACCCCACATAGCCGTTTTTTTGCGCGCAAGCACACCGTAGAAGCTATAGCATTGCGCGGCAGTGAAGTGCCCCGGAAGTGCGCAGAATTCAAAAAACATGACGGAAAGAGGGGTTAGCGGCGATCGACAAAGAATTGCAGTTAGAGCACTGTTATTAAGCATAAAACCTGAATTTTACTGTACAATTATTCGTCTCGAAATAATTTATAAGATGAGGTAGGCATCCATGAATACTATTTTTATTTAAAATTATAAAGCACCGCTATACATACCCCCTCACCAATGTAACGTATTACTCGACGTTGCACATGAAGCTGGCCCCGTGTTTGATTACCGAATTATTTAATAAAATGAAATAATAAATTAAGGAAATGGTTATTAATTACTCTAGACATTTTTTAATGGAAGGCAATTAGCTAATTGTAATAATCTAATTTAAAAACTAAGAAGCCATTCAAATGCCATCTGCTGCTGTCTATTTCATCTGAATTGGATTCGTGCTTATTGCTGTGAGTAGTGGAAGAAAGAAGTACCGTTAAGTGCATTAATACACCGCTTTAACAATGGAGTCATTGTATGAATATGTGTGCTCGAATTTTTTTCGTTTTCGTGGTTTATTTTGAAAGAAACAAAAATCCGCACTCTCTTATTTTGCAAGCATCTATTGTAGCCTCAATTGAGTAACATATTTCAATTTGGTGGAAATCTATGACATACATGTTCGAGGGATTCCCTTGTAAGTTGTTTTTAGACATATTCGTAGTGACAAATTCAACCAACTCAAAACATGCAGTATCGACACTTCTTTTTGGTGAAAATCCATGCTGAGCACATGAAATTAAATTGTTGTCATAAACATAGTTTGATAGATGAGTAAAAAATAGTTTTTCGAAGATCTTAGAAAAAATTGGCAAAATTGAAATTGGCCGATAATTGCGGAAATCTTTTGGATCACCACTCTTAAAAATTGGGAAGATCTTTGCTCGACGAAGACATTTAGGAAAAGTGCCTGTTGTTATTGAAATGTTAAAAATGTGAGTTAGAGGGTGGATAAGGCTTGAAGAAACTGGAATAATAATGTCCGATCGGAGACCTAAAGGATCGGGAAGAGTTGCTGGAAAGCAGCGCAGTCTCATCAGGAGTGGCGGGAGCAATAAAAAAAAGAGGAAAGTTTAGAGCTGACGGATAAGTCGAATAAGAATTATTGACAGGAGATGTAGACGGTAATAATACATCGAGAAACTCAGATAATACGGAAGAACTCAATTTACTGGTATTTTGAAAGGGTAAATGAGTAGAAGGGGAGCCATAAAGTAGGTTATTAATTGTTTTCCATTTCTGTTTATTAGTAGAAATGTTGTGAAAAAGGTGAGTACAGTATTTGATTTTAGTAAATTTGATCACATTACGAACGTGGTTAGAAAAGGACTGGAATTTAAATTTAGAAAGCTGACTGGGGTAACGACGAAACAGAGCATTTTTGTGAGCTACCGGTGTCAAAATATGGGAATTCATCCACGGTTTGCGAAAGAATGATTTGTAATGACAGAGTGAGTCGAAAATAGCGATCAAGACCAGCATTAATACGAGAAAGAAACTTGTCGAAGATATAATTAACATCTTAGCTTCCCTCGAAAACTTCCAACCAGTTGGTAAGATCCAAGTATGAATGGAAGATGGCCATTCTAAAGGAAGTTACCACCCTACATTTCATAGGCGATTGCCTAGGCATTTGAAGACTAAAAGAAGATTGTAGATGAAAAATGGGAAAATGGTCGGATAATGCACAATCCAAAGAACCACTGTGAGAATTGACTGTATGGGTAGAGAAGAGTGAATATGTGTTATAAGCACTAGAGTACTGCGTGTATGAGGAGACTGTATTAAATTAAGAATAGTGTTTAAATTCGGGTTAGATTTTGAAAAGTCAAGTTAAAAATCGCCGACAATAATGATTGTTTTGTTTGATAAACAAAGGTCTAATAATAATGATGTAAGGTAGGTAATCAACTCTGAAAATCGACCAGTAGGGGGACGGTATATCGTAATTACGAATAAATTTTTATTTAAACAAATAGTTAGCGATTCATAATCAGCGGTAATCGCAGTATACTCGGAACAAACGCTATAGTGTAGAAAATTAGAGAAATATACCACTACGCCTCCCCCCGACTTAGAAGGTCAATGAATGGCAACAGGAGTGTACCCACTGAGAGGGGGGGGATATCAGAAGCAGAACGGAACCAGCATTCTGTAATGGAAATAATTTGAGGACAAAAATTAAGAGAGGAAAAGAAAGTGAGCAGAGAAGAAAAATTAGCCTTAATGCTCCGTATATTAAGACATAATAAAAAAGAAAATTGAGGATGATTAGCGAAATGGGTGCCCAGAAGTAAGTTAAAGTCGGTTAATGAAATCGGATGGCTGGGATTGGACATGGGACTTAAATAAAATAAAAATAAAAAAATTGAAAACTAAGTGGAATTAGGGAAAGATGATGCAAAAAAAAAAAGAAAAGAATAATAGTAGCACAAATATTACAATTAAATTTGCATAATAAACAATTCAGGTAAGAAAGGGAAAAGAAAAAAAAGACTATTCAATACATGTTAAATATAAAAATATCCTTACAAATTGATTAAAACAAAAAAAATCATATAATAATGCTAAGAAATGAAGCCAACAGAAGATTAAAAAATAAAAAAAATAAAAAGAGACACAAAAAAAAGTAAACAGAACAAAATATGTAATTGATTGGCAAGAGAAAAATCGCTAACATCATGAAGAGTTCTTAGACATTATTTTACCACCATAGGACCAGGCTTTCCTTGATCCAAATTTGGCCGTGGCAGCACACAACAGACGATATCTCCGAGATGTTAAGTTCTCAACAATCACAAACTGAGAACCACGAAGGTTATACCGGTTCTTTGTAATTATATCCTTATGAAGAGAAGAGGCAAATTGGATAATAACCATCCGGGGTTTGGTGGAGATTCGGGAGCCAAGTCTGTGTATTTCACTGATGTCCGTCGAATTTAAAGAAACATCCAGTTTCGATTGACATTTGACGGTTAAATTTTCATTAGGTTCCTCAGGCAAATTGAGCAACCTAATGTTAGCACGACGGGTGTACTGAATGAGGTCATCTAACTGGAGTTTCGGTTGATCAATTTGTGTATTTAATTCATGTATGGCAGGGGAGTCAGCAGCATTAAGGAGGGCATCAAGGGCCGAGTCGATATTGGTCACTCTGGAGTCAATATCCCGCAGGCGAGACTCTACCTGCGAAATACGGCCGGTAAGTTCAGATAAAGTAGTTTCCAATTTGTCAACAAGCTTTTGTAAAATTAAGTCAGCAAGACTATCCAGGGTGGCCGAGTTGGAGAAATATTTCTGCACACTTCGCTCCACGGCGGCTTCGATGGAATCGTCCAGGGCAACTTTGCCGGGTGAGCCCAAGCCCGTTTGCCGGGTAGGAGGGTAACGCAATGCCGCGTTTTTGTCTTCTTTTGGCGGCATACTTAGAGTAGACTTTTTTAAAACACTAAATTATAGTCCATTAAGAATAATAATTAATTGGGTCGTGGTCTTGGCCAAAAGATTCAAGTAACATTACCGTAGAAAATTCCCAAGCCACTTCGAATTCAGGAGCCGTTTATAGAAGTCTTTCCTCGTCAGCCATCTTTGTTTATGTGATTGATAAATGATAACTGAGCAAATAACCAAAAAATCCGAGTGTTGTCTCTTTCATTATTAAATCATTTTTAATGTTTAAAATACGTAAATGTTTTAAAAATCATATGCCAGTTTTAATTCAACTTTTATAATGTTACATCGTTATTATTACGACAACGTTCACGTGCAACGAGAAAAGTATCGAACAAAAAAATGAGATGCTAATGAGATGCTTTTTTAGTTGCTTATTAAATATCAGCAGAAGACGCAGCATTTATTTATGACGCTAAAGTCATGTCGTCCATGTCGTACATTTATTTATGACGCTAAAGTCATGTCGTACATTTATTTATGACGCTTCTTTTTCTGGCGCTTTCGGTCTTCGGTCTCTACCAACGCCACCTAGAGAACAAAGCCTGTCGGCAGATTTGATCAGTGTTCACAAGTAGGCCATTGCTTGGCCACTGCAATCAGTACGGATTACGTTTTTTTTTTTTTAATAATTTTTTAAACTTTATATTATTTATTTTCATTATAATGAAATATACAAAATATTTTAGCATTTCCATTTATTGGCCTAAATTGGAAGGGCAAAATTATACTCAATAAAGAAATAAATAAAATTAAAAAATACACAACGAATTGTGCAATTTAAGAAATTTTAAATTTTCTGAACAATTGAAAATTATTTGTTACACAAAAAAAATGCTTATCGAAGATTTTATAGTAACGTCAAATGTAAAAATAAATAAGAAGTCTAAAATCTATATGTATTAAGATTTAATATCTATCTTGGAATTATTATTTAATATAGATTTTTCTTTTTCTAATTCCATAATTATATCTTGAAATAATCATGATTTCTAATGTTAAAAGCAAAGGAATTTTTTATTAAATAATTTTTAGAAAAAAACATTTTATAGCATAACTATATATCCAAATAAATCATGCATTTTTGAAATCTTTGTGACTAATTTAACTTATTTCTGAATCAAACGTTATTTATTTTATTATTCTACTTACTTTTTTGAAGTAATTAATTTATTTTAAACGTAGTAGAAAATTTATAATTGTAATTCCATATCTTATTTAGGATTGTAGTTCGTATGGTTGACAAATGATCATACAACTAGTGGATAATACTGATCAATTTATTGATATGATAATGAAGCAGAAAAACACACAAGTAAAATTTCAAATCATATAACACTTTACTAACATAAAAGTGGAAATCAAAACATTATGAAAATGAAACAATTGCTAACATAAAACAATATTAAGAGGTCATTCTCACATTGAGCTTACAATGAGGAAAAAAAAAAAAATACATGTATATGAAAGTGATTGATTTACAAAACTGTTAATGCTATCAGTTATTTTTTATTCTTTTTAATTGAGACATGCTTTTAGTCTTTACAAAATCATTTTTTTTCTTGGTGTAATTGTTCAACAGTATGTTGCATGTAATATGTAAAATATATAAACAGCTAATATCATGGGTAAGGCAATTGTGACCACAAAATACATCTTCGGGCATGATATTCTTGCCCAAAGAAATGACAACACTTCGCTGATTTCTCTGCTGGAAAAAAATTTCTTCATTTTCATTAGAAAGCAGCTTATTGATAAGTACATAAACATAAGAAACACAAGATACAACATCTTCATGAGGGTAGCATAAACCACCTCTGTCACAAGCCTGTATTACAGAATGCCTGTTTTCTTGATCTCCAGAATCATCATCATCACACAAAAAAACTTCACAATACTGACATTTTATTTTTTTTAAAATGGCATAAGAAACGTATCCAGCGATGTAGGTCAATAATGGCCACTGTGAATCATTTATAGAATTAATGTCGTCATCATCTACACTACAATTTTCCACTAATATTGGTGGCACGGTACAGTTGTCATCTTCCAAACTCGTCAAAAGTGAACTCAGCTCTGGAATGGATTTCACTGAAAGATGAATCTCACCTAGGGCATGAGATTTAAGCACTAGCGGCATAGTACTCTGAATGCGAAGCTTACTTTCACATTCATACAACCGCCTCAGAGATATATGGTAGTTGCCACCTGCTAATTGCCTATACCTCCCAAAACGATCTTCCAAATTATCCGTCTGTATTTTTCCACACAAAAAATAGCTATAACCCTTTTCATGCAAGAAAAACGTCGACATTTGAAGCAGGGCTTGTGTTGTATGCTTCAAAGCAGAATGAGTTTCCTTAGTTAGCATAATGGCACCATGCAACTTCTCCCATCTCTCAAGCCAATTCACCAGGCTTTCCAAAAAAACAACAATCTGCGTCGATCCTTTAGTGATGGGTTCCTCATAAGGATTTCTTAATCTTTTGCCTTTCAGAGGGGTTTTAACGTTTACCACCTGCCACCATCGACAAATAATTTCTATAAAATTTGCTGTAGTTTCCCAACTGGCAAATGATTTTTGAGGACCCAGTTCCCTTAAAGCTATACAAATTTTGCTGTTAAAAATACTCAAAACAGGCTTTACATTTTGTCTCTCGATACTTGTTGGGTACAATGATTTTAATGTTAAATTTACGCCATACTTTAACAAATTCTGCTTTTCATATGCATGAAGATCCTTTAATGCTTCAAAAGATGCAATCTGCCCTTCAGTACATTTTTCATCGTCAAAATCTGGATACACAAAAACTTGTTTAGGTTTGTTCAACCAGTTGTTGCGAAGACATTTCAGGATATGAACAGTGTCAATAACAAAAAAAAGTTTTCTAGCTGGATCCTTAGGATGAGGATATACAGTCTGTATTGCTGGAGGGTCATTAAAAGTGGACATCGCTTTACTGTTTATAGAGTTGTTGTCAGCAACAACCCCTACAACTTCAAAACCGAGATTTTCTAATTTGATTATTATGTTTTTTAGAAATTCATGAAGAATATTAGCTTGAATGGTTTTTATTGGTAAAATGTGAGCGACGTCTTGATAGGATGACATCATGCTGTTTATCATAAACACATAGGCACTTGTTGCTAATTCTCCACTTCCAATAGCATGTCCTACCACAGTGCCACCTTTGTAATCTGAATTTGCTTTCAGATGGATTTCATCCATTAACACTACAACAGTTTTATCCTGGTCTTTTAGCATATTGCTCTTTGAAGCAACATACCTTAGCATAGTGGAATCATTTTGCTCAAATTGAGGGTTTGTTTGCAAAGTCGAACAAACTTGGCGTATTGTGGATGGGCTTGGAATAGTCAGGTACGTGGATGATCTCAGAAATTTGTAAGCATGAGGGGAAATGGAGTATAGCAAACTGCAGAATATCATCATGCCACAAGAATATCTTACTCTATTTTTGCTAACAGAAATAAGTGAAACCTGTTCCTTTAAAAAATCTATAGTTTTGGAGTTCACTGCCTCTTCCAGATTTCCCAACTTATTAAGGTAATTTAACAGTCCCTTAATACATTCATCTACGGTAAATATACATTCTGAAGGTCTTCTGAATTTAACATTACATTCAGTCACAATCTCATCAATCTGAGCAATGCTATTTACTGTGATTGGCAAGTTGAGCTTGATATTATTAAGACATTTAATTTCGGTGTTCTCAAAAAACACAGATAATCTGAGCTGATCATCTATTTGTACACTGCACTGTATTGTCAAATTTGGTTTGTCACAAAAAAGCACTATGCACACTTGATTTTCCCTTGCAATTACTGTCCAACCACTTGGAAACATATTTGATTGCTCACCTAACCTCCTCTTCACATCTTCCAGGCTTCTGACTGATCTTTCCTCATTGTAGGCTTCAAGTGATCTCATGCTTGCTTCAATTGCAACATTCAATGCTTCATTTTCTATTCGCTCCCTTCTGGAACTAGGTGCTTCCCTTGCAGTTGCCGGTTTCTCTGACGATAAATACTGTGGGCAATTTGGCAGTTTGGAGGGTACAGTACCTGTAATTTGATACAAGCATTATTTATAACATATGCACAAATTCAAAAGCAATACAAAGAAAATTGCAGCAGCCAAATGCTCAAAAATTACTAACCTTCAGGTAGCTTTGGATGATTGAGAGGAACAGTGATTAATTTGCCTGTTTTTTTGTCATACTTTGATACACTTCTCAGCACTTCATATTCACAAAAATGTAATTCACACACCTGCAATGCAAATCTGTCTATAAATGGGTGTTTATGATAAGATAAAGGCCAGCTCTAAACTGATCTAAATACTTATTATACTAGCTTATAGCTTAGCATGCAATTAAAAATAATTTCATATTCTAATTAATAATAATAATAATAATAATAATAATAATAATAATAATAACGTAACAACTCAAGGGAAGGGTAAGAATTAAAGGAGTTAATTAACATAGCTAAATAAAAATATCTTTATCAATATTAGCATTGTCATTGTCAAAAATTTTAACTAATGTTATGACTGAGTCAATGAAACCCAAGTCGGATTCTATAAATGTCGGTAATAATGAATAAAATTTATGCTGTGAATTGCATTGTTGGAATATTGATTCCATTTAAAAGTTATAAATTATATCAAGAACAGATGAAGGGTGGGTTATATTTCCATCCCTGGTTATATATAGCTAACAGTTTTAGATTTAGAGATATTTAAACTAAAATTATTTTGCTTTAACTATATTATGAATTTATCAATACATAATTGTAAACTGTCTTGATCAGTAATCGATACAATCGGAATATTTGCATTGCACTTTACTATTCTACCCAACACAAGTGACATCAATTACATAATAAATAAAGTATAATTAAAAAAAAGGGTCTAAATCTAGAGTTCTACAGCTAAAAAAAGTCTACACAACTTCAATGTATCTACATAATGCTCATACGTATATATTTTCATCATACATATATTACATAATGTAAGTATAATGAAGTATTTTATAATGCAAACATATAATATACAACATATAACAATTTTAAAAAAGAAGGGATTCTGTAATTTAAGAAAATTTAATTGTAATTTAATGCTTACCCTTGTATTTTTCGTTGGTGTGAAATCTTTTCTACAGATAGCATTCATCCATTTTTTTCGTAATTCCTCGTCTTTTGGAAAAGAAAAAACGCTTAACTTTGGCCCATCCTTGTAATTAGTTTTACAACCTGGTACACAACATTTGTAAGGCATTTCTGCTTTTCAAAAAACAGCAATAGCACGTGGAAACAAGCAGCAAGTCCTATCGCCAACTTGGATGCAGTCGCTGAGACGGATGGCCTACTTATGATAGCTTAAGAGTCTTTGGCGCTGGCTGTCGACAGGCTTTGTTCTCTAGGTGGCGTTGTCTCTACAGAATTGCTACAGAATCACGATTTGAAGATATCACGTTGGCGCATGCGCCTGTTGCGCGAGCATGGTTGGGATCCAGACAGAGACAAATGAAGAAAGAGACTGGCAGTGACCTCCCCTCTAGTGGTGCCTTCGCGCCGCCAATACGGGATTGGCAAGAAACGCTGATCGCCGGAGGCAATGCATGTGAATCAATTGCAAACAATTATTTTTTATAATATCTACCCAAGATATCTGGATGAATTTATTATGGGACCACCAGAAAAACTTGCTCTATTAAACAAAAAATAATCATCCAAATCGGCCCATCCAATAAAAAGTTATTTGGTGATAAATAAAGTTATTCTTAAACATAAATTTAAAAAAAAGTTTAAATGGAAAAGGAGGACGAGTTATATTAAACAATCAACTAAGAAAATTCTCCTTTATAAATTATAATTTGAAAGTTAATAAAATAAAATATACAGTTCACTAATTATAATCCAAATTATTGTTGATTAGTACGAGATGTACAAATTATAATCCCCTCCTTCTATTAATTAACTGGACGAAATTCTCATACATATTGGTCAAATCGATTTTTAAAAAAAGATCCAATACTTCAGTTCACAAGTATTTATATTTTTAGTTAATTGCTTATTACAATATTTGGATTAATAAACTGATTATTTTATTGAACTGAGAATTATTTCTTCCTTTTCGTTTTTTGTTAAAAGAAAACAAAAAAACAAAACCATTTAAGTGCCTTTTCAAAAATATTTTAGGTTACCAGGTTTTCTTTTAATTTAAAATTTTAAAATCAATTAGTTAATATTTGATAAAATATGTTAGGTTTGTTTATTGATAGCAATTGAACTTTTAAATATCCTTCCAGTTTAAATGTCCTGCCTTTACAAATATTCCATTATTATCAGATTAACAAAAATTAAAATTGCATTTTTTTTAATTATCTTAAAACAATTTTGTGACGCAGCTTTTAAATTTTTTTATACATGTAGTATAAACATCTGATATTTTAGTAAAAAATATAGGTATAAACGTTTTTATTGTGATGAATATATTAAAAAAAAACTGTCACGCAAGAAATAAGCACCAAGCTTACACCCGTGTATAATAGTTATTTCAAAGCTAAACAAAAAAATTAGAAAACGAAGCATTTGCGCTGTAGATTTCCAAAGGATGACATTCTTTGTAAAAAGTGGATACATCTTTTATTTCGGCAACAAAATTATACAGCATTTTTTATTAAACATTAAATTAATGGCATTAAATTTACCAGGTTAAAATTGAGTGCAGGGCACAAAACATTAATTCATGTATAACTCTGATGAATATAATCATGAATCCATATCAGATGACGCGTCTCAATATTATCCAATCCCTGATATTAAAATCTTATCAAAATATTTTGATTCGGCAGGATTCGTTTCTAGGTCTGTAATTTAATCTATAATCGGCATTCAATGTAAAGAAGCGTTGAAAGAGCAATATCAGAGCTACCACAGCCTTAATTTCATTGAGAAAAAAAAAAGAAGGCCTTATCACACAATCGAAAGATGTAATATACCTGTGCAAAATTTCAGAAAAAAATCATTAGGAGTGAATTTTATAATCTAGGAGAGCAAAGAGCAATTAAATTGAATATGCCTATCAAAATTCTAGCAAAAACATTACATTTTATAACCGAAAACAAAATTAATATTTTCACTAATTTAACTCACCATTCATTTGAAATGAGTCCTTCTGACGATCATGTGCTTCGACTTATTAGACTTATTGTCATCACATACTGTAATATTCGATATCACCATGAAACCAAGCGACTGACAGAACAAATAAGTGGAGAAAATATACGCAGTGTCTTATCACGACTTATTATATTTAAAAATCAATAAAGAATAAATCAATTTAAATTTTTTGTGTAACTGAAGCTATTTTCGAAACTCCATTGGTAATACTGTATGAAGAGGCTTCAAATTTACTTTTTATTTAGCAATACAAATGAAAATATTTATTAGGTATTAAGACTGATTAAGTTATAAGAATCAACTTTATTAATAATAAAAATCAGTTAAGACTGAAAAAATAAATTTATCCTTCCTCTAGATTCATTTACTTTCACCATGGATGAAGAAATAACTTTGCTTCTTCAGTTTTCTTCATCTATGCTTTCACTTGTCTCTGGCTAAGCCTCCATTATTACAATAACGATAGGAGTTGCGAGTTGTACGCGCTCTTTTAAAAATTCGTAAGGCATTGAATCAGCTGTCACGTGGAAATCGTCGACGACCGACAAGGACGTCGGGGAGAAACGACGTAGGTGACGACGATGACGTCGAGCGAGCCGCTCCGAAACACGTGAGCGTGAAGGAAAGACAGAAAAGCTATCGTCGGCGACCGAGAAGGTCGCGTACTCCTGTTCAGCGCGATAAGGCGCAGATTCAATGCCCTCGTAAAAGGCGCCGTAGCGTCTTTAATGCTAGAAAGGAGTTTTCGCCGAACTGCGGTTTGCAGGCGACGACGACAAGATTCTTGCAGAGCTACGGACGCGACGACGGAGGAACGTTGAACGCAGCCGGCGAGCAAAACGGATTCGACGTTGAGGAACCGGAGTTTCCGAGGCAGGAAGGTGGTCCAGAATTAATCTTTTCCACCGAATGGGAGAGCCGCCTGAGAACCGTTATCGAGCGGGCCATCATTTTCGTCGCGGGAGAAATTGCAAATAGTAACGGAGAAGGAAAGACCGACGCACTTCCCTCTACCCCGCCGACGACGAAAGTAGCTGATGGACAGTCCCCGTCAAGAGAAGGAGAAACAGCGGTTACCCGTCAAGTTTCTCAACGAAACGGTAAGAGCCTTATTCTATGGGACATTTATCGGAGTCTACATAGTAGCTTCAGCAGAACACTGACGTTACTGTATGTAGCCGGGCATTTCCGCCGCCACGAAATCTTTCAAAGTTTATTTCAGCCGGATTTGGTTGAACTCGGCGAAGGGGAAGACGCAGTAGGAATTTATCCTTTCTCGTTGAGTGCGTACTGTATTCATGGAACGGGAGGATTTATCCCTGCGCATATGATAAGATTTTTCTTAGCAGGAGAAATTTAAGTGCCGAGAACTGTGTCTTCTTTGAACGTGCGATTTGGTTTATGCACATACGCGGAAATGTTGTCAGAGTGTCTTATTTTGCTATCTTAGCCAAAGGCAAAGCAGCAAGTGCCATGCTCTTTCTCCGTATTTTATCTCATATGGCTATATGTAGTTAATTGGTCTTTTCAATATATTTTAGCGCTTCCCGATTAACGTCATTCCGACCAAGATAAGAGTGTTTTACAATAATTCAACTATTATTGCGTCATTAAGGTCTAAGAGACCAAGTGTTGTGCTATGTGATCATTTGGTCGTATTAATCTACTTTAGTGCCTATAGAATAAAGTTATTCCGACCAAGATAAGAGTATTTTACAATAATTTAACTATTATTGCGTCTTTAAGGTCTAAAAGACCAAGTGTTATGCTAAGTGTGTAATTGGTCGTATCAATCTATTTTAGTGATTTCAGAAATAAAGCCATTCCGACTAAGTTAAGAGTGGTTTCCAATAATTCAGTTATTATTGCGACATTAAGGTTAAAGGAAACAAGTGTCGTTCTATGTATTGTTGAATCTAAAGTGCTTAATTTGAGAGTTGAGCTGATGTAGCTTAACTATTCCTGTGAAGCTCGAATATTTCGTCGAAAGGCGAAAGTGCATTCTTTTCTCCAAAAGAAAGTGTATCTTATGAATCAAGTGTTGTGAGTGCAAGATTCAAATAGCACAAGGCAGGTTGTTCGGGAGGTGTCATCTAAGATAACCGATATCATTTGGAGAGTGTATGCGTCTCGTCTTATTTATTCTCTACCAGCGCAGTTATCTACAAAGTTAAGAATTGCTCGACGAGGAATTTATTCGAGGCTGGAACTCATCAGGTGTTCATCCGCAGCAACTAGAAGAGTTTTTGCTTCGGCAGAACTATTTTTGCACGGATCCAAGAATTAGATTCGGAGTTTCTTTTGTTATACTTCAAAGATAAATATAATCTTCGTTATAGAGGCGTCCAGGGGTGCGTCCTACGTTTTCTTTTTTTTGAGAACTGCTGCCACATTAATCCAACGGGATTCTGGAACTTTATCCTAATTTCAACCTTCCACTGTGCGAAATCGAAGTGATTTTCATCTTTACGTACTTTTGTGTTTTGTTTTCCGATATCCCTTTGCCATGAATAAAGAATTTTATTTTAATTATACGTTCCCGCTTTTCTTGTCTCACTCTGCGAAATCCACGTGACATCAGCTATTGAAAATCATTAAAAGTATACGTTATCGTTAGTTAATGAAATAAAGTTTTTTTAAAAAAATCAGAAAACAGGTTACGTTTACTAATACCTCTTGAAGTCATCTACAAAAATAGCTGAAATAACATTGAGAACATACGCCACCTTAGCTTTCTGCCATTCTCTTAATGGCGATCGCTGCACTACCGGTGGCACCAGTAGCGCTCAGCAAAATGAATAGGGGGCACTGCCAGTCTCTTACTTTCATTTGTCTCTGGATCCAGACGCCTGTAGCGGACCATTTCCTTTCTCCAGACGCAAGTAATCAACGAGATAGAATACATAGAGTGGCTGTCATGGATATGAATTAGAAACATGAATCACAGATTAAGAATACACAGATGCGTCAATCCAGGGCCGCGTTTTTCGACAAGCGCGTCTACCCCGATCGCGATGACGTATGAGGTCGCGTTCAACTTCGCGGTGAACTCGACCTTTCCACCACTCAGACCCCGTTAAGTCGAAAAACGGGAGTCAATAACAACGAGATCTTCGACTTCTAAGATCGATTACTTACGTCAAGAACAGCTACAGTAATGCGATTAATAATGTCACTGCTCATGCGCAAAGAAAACAGGAAATCATCGTATTCCCTCGCAAATCACGGCAAACATGGCAAATTAAATGGATTGCCTATTGCAGTTTGTTGAACAGATTCCACAACTGGCCAACAATCGCAATTTAGAGAAGGGAGAAACAATGGAGGACAGGCGCAAGAAATGGGATGAGATTGCAAAAGTAAAGAATTTTTTAAGGCTTTTGTCTATACATAGTAATGGAGCGGCTAAAAAATAAATCAGATTGCAGTAATAAGAACCATGATTTTCCTTAATTAAAAAAACAACTTTAATTTCATTTTTGAGCTACGTTATATATGACTATTCTACCAACCACGTAAATAGGTGAATATTATAATTGGGTACAGTATGTTTCAATAGATCGCCAGTAATTCCTTCTTATCTAAAACAAAAGGTGTTGATAAATGAAATATGTAACGGTTAATTAGAATTATTAATTAATTATTAGGTTGCAGTTTCAAATTGCCACTATCATTAACTGTAGTCTCATTTTGGTTTAATTGTGTTAGTTCATTATCGTTTGCTCAGTCTGCTTTGTTTACATTCATAAGAATGGAATCTATGATGGCGTTTAGTGTGATGGTTGTATAAAGAGTTAAATTTTAAATAGTCCATCTACTTTTGTGTTTTTTATTGTTACTTCAACTTTTTTTGCTGTGGCAAACTTGAATACAAAAAAATTGCATTTTTTTATTTACTGAAAAGACTCTCAACTCTATTGGGCCACTGAGGAAGGATGGGAAACAGTGGATAAATTACTGGAAAGACTGGAGAAGCAGAGTGAAAAAAAGAGCTCGGGAAGTCGATTTCGATACTAGACGAACAGGGAGTGGGGCGAAACGACATAAACCTCTCACACAACAAGAGCTTCGAGTGATGAATCTCATTGGATGAGATAGTGTGGTGGGCACTGTAGGGATCCGCCCTAATTTTATATTAGAAGAAATACAATCCCCGTCGGTAAGAGTTTATTTTCATCTGAGCATAAAAACACTGTCTTTTAGAAGAAATACAAGTAATCTTATGATGCTGTTTTTCACTCATCAAATTTCACAGACCAGTGAATGTACTTCACAAGAAGTCAGCCACAGTGCACACACCATGCAGCAGGTGAGCTGTTATGTTTACTTAATTTAATAAACACATATTCTTTTTCCATTATGATTTGTTCTAAAATTAAGGAATGAGACTATATTCATGTAAATAATGAATGATACATTAATTTAATAAAATTTCTTATGTTATAGAATTGCCTGCCACATGTTAGTGTGCCATTTTCATCTATAGCTCAAAGCTCACTCGCTGTCACAGGAAGAAGATCACCAACATTTCAAGCCGTTGCTGTTACACCCTGTTGTACATTTTCCCTACCTCCTTTTCCATCACCCTGCCCACCAAATCTTCCTGCTGCACCAGCTGAGCGTATATTAGTATCTCCAACTCCAGCTGCGGATAGCTTTCCCGAAAGCTCTTTTTCACCGGATGAACCACAAAGTGAGATACGTGAAACAGAGACTGCTCTGCCTACCCAGCAGCAAACACCACAGAATCGCCCAACAGGAGTACTGAATTCTGGAAGGGTTCCTCGAAGTAAATATAGATTTTTTGAGTAAACTGTTATTGAGTTCCGTCCATAAACAATTAGGAAAATACCTGTTTTCCCATTAGAAAAAGATAAACTACTACAGAATGGTATATTTAAAATTTATAAAAAAAAATAATGCTAAACAATAAAAAGAAATTTCTAGTTTCCAAGAGCACATTTTCAAGATTGTACTGAGAGGCCTATATATATAACTCCTCTTTATTAAATATTTATAGTGAAATAATTACATTAACTTTTATACTCAATAAATAATATCATTCTAAATTGTGAATTATTTTAGAGTGAAAATTTTTAAACTGCAGTTTACATCGCTCAGTAAATACACAATTCCAAAATAAACAATTTTTTTGCTTCTTTTTTAGGAGTGCGAAGAAATAATCGCCGCGTGCCACAGTCAATAACAATGCAAATGCTCGAACAAACAAGTGAAGAAGTTGATCAGCTTAGTCGAACTAATGAGATTTTGACAAGAATTGCAGATGTAAGTTTTCAGGAATGATTTTATTGCTTTTATCATTCTTTTAGATCACAATTAACTCAGAACACATGCAATAAGAAACACAATCCTTCTTTTTCAGTTACTTGTGCCAGACAGCAATTATTGCCAACTTCTTTTAAACCAACAGGTACAAGAGACCGACGACCATAATTAAAACCTTATAGGCTATCATTATTTAATTCTTCATGCATCACTTCATTTATAAATACTTTGTTAATAAATAGTACTTGTAAATTATATCAATATTTTGTGTGTGTGATGATTTGTAAAAATATAAATCATTTTTACAGTGCGTCTCAAAAGTTTAGGATATCCCAAACTTATTACTCGTCAGCTCGATAACAGCGCCTAAACCTCTAGATTCGTAAAAGATACCAGTTTTATTTTTGGAGAATTTAAAGAGCTTATGTTAGTGTATGTATTCACCAAATGTCAAACAATTATCATGCAAACAGAAATATTTATTCACATAAGTCTGAGACGTAGCTTGTCTCAAAATTAATTTTTTTGTTTCAAAAGTTTGGGATATTTTTTTCACCATTTCGTGAAATCCCCTTTTGCACGTACTACTGCCTCACAACGCTTGGGCATACTGGAAATTAAGTTTCTACAATACTCTGTGTCAATTTCACCCCATACATCGCGAATACATTGTACCAATTCTGACTTTGTTTTAGGGCTCTGGTTCCTCACACGACCTTTCATTATCCCCCACATATTTTCAATGGGGTTCAAATCTGGAGAGTTACTAGGCCAGTCCAAGACTTGAATGTTCTTATCTCTCAAGTACGCCTTTGTTTTCTTCGATGTATGAGCGGGTGCACCATCTTGCTGATAAATGAAGTCGTCATCTGGAAAAAGTGACTCGATGCTTGGAATCAGATAACCTTCCAGCATTTCACAGTAAACATCAGAATTAACGTTGGTATTGATAACACATAGTTTGCCAACTCCAGAGTTACTAAAACACCCCCAAACCATCACCTTGGCAGGATACTTTGCAAAACGATTGACGCAGGATGGATGGCCAGCTTCCTGAGATGTTCTCCACACGCTGTTTCTGGTATTAAAATCCAAACAAAACATTGATTCGTCGCTGAACAATACTTTGCTCCACATCAGCAGCGACCAGTTTACATGTTCTTTGGCCCAGTCCAGACGTTTCTTCTTCTGAACTGTCGTCAGAAGTGGCTTCTTAGTTGCGGTCCGTGATGTGAGGTCCAGATCCCGTAAACTTCTGTGTGCTGTGGAGTGGGATATGCTCTTCCCAATCTTCTGGGACAATGCTGATGCAATTTGCCTAATTGTTGCTCTTCTGTCGCTCTTGACAATCGTCTTTAGTGTCCTTAAATCACGGGTGTTTAGCGATTTTGGACGACCTGGTCGATGATTCACATGCACACTCTTGGTTTCCTGCCATTTTTGCAGGATGCGGCTCACGGTGTTTTGTGATCTGTTCACTTTCTTTGCAATGTCTACTTGTTTCAGACCCTTTGAGTGTAAATAGATAATTTTGTTTCTGTCTTCCTCGGAAACTTGAGGTGTCTTCCCCATGTAGTTGTTTGCTTTGTTGTTGAGAACAAATGCGCATACTATAGCTACGTAAAACCCATAACCCTGTCTCGAAAAGTGCATTTGTCCGTTAATTTAAATATTTTGCATCATGGTATAGTCTATTTTTGCAGGTAGTGATGGTGGTAGTAATGGTTCTTAAAACCTTTTGTACAATATCCCAAACTTTTGAAACAAAAAAATTAATTTTGAGACAAGCTACGTCTCAGACTTATGTGAATAAATATTTCTGTTTGCATGATAATTGTTTGACATTTGGTGAATACATACACTAACATAAGCTCTTTAAATTCTCCAAAAATAAAACTGGTATCTTTTACGAATCTAGAGTTTTAGGCGCTGTTATCGAGCTGACGAGTAATAAGTTTGGGATATCCTAAACTTCTGAGACGCACTGTATAACAAAGAATATTATTTTGAGAAAACTATTCATAAAATGTATATAGTTGCTGTCAGTAAATGATAGATGATTAATTGGTATTATCTGCTATAGAAATTATGGATGTTTCAAATTCATCCAAAAAATATAATAAATGGGATTAAAATTTCATATATATAACCATATCATCTTGCTTCACTCTCCTAGTAAATTATCCAACTTTTTTAACATATCTAATAATTTAGAGTGATAAAATTAACAACACATATTGTAAAAATATTTGATTGGTTTATTTATGATCCATATGACTACTTTCGAAATCTGGGGCTTTCTTCATCAGACAAGAGAATTCGTATATGGTTATGGATGAACCATTTTGGATAATCATTTTCAATCTGTATATCTTTAAATTTTTAAATATTTTTATCAATATGTTCTTGAGAACAAATTTGATATAGCCTCTTTATATGATTGTAAATAAAATTCTTTTTAGTGTATACAGGCTGTCGTGATTTATACTTCACATAATTTGTTCCTATATGAAATGATCAAATTTAAAATATGTCTTACAATTTATAATTGTAACATCCATTAAAAACAAAATACCTTTTTCTATTTCCTGAGTAAATTTTAAATCTTTATCTAATTCATTAAGATCTTTTAAAATATTTATAATTTGATATTCTGGTATGAATGTCAAAACATCATCCATAAATCTGTACCAATTTGTAATGTTCTATTTTTCTATAATAATTTATTCTATTTTTGCAACATACAAATTAGCATGGAATGGGACAAGAGGTGACCCCATTGTTAACCCTGTTTGTCGATAACAATTTTCATTAATTGAAAAATCCTAATTTATCTTATTAACCATCTTTAAACTCAGATTATTTTCACTAAGCTTTTGACAACACAAATTTATAACATCTTTTACAGAATTTTTTTTAAATTCAAAAAATAAGAATTGTTATACCATTAAAAAAAAAGGAATTATTAAATATTTGGGAAATAATATAAGAAATTAAAAAGTGTGAAAAGAACAATATTTTGTGAAATAATATACGGTGATTTAAATTTATTTTAATAATTTGTATAAGAGAAAACAGCCAAGAAACTGTGGACACAATAATCAAACTAACGACGACGGGAAACCACAAATCCACAATAATCATTTAATAATGCCTCAGATGTACATAATAATAATTTGTATTTAATAATTTAAATTTTTTGGCATATCTCTTTCATAAGAAGTGGTGGCCCTGAAAAGGGCCTTTGGAAAGCAAGCAACAAGATGGACTGCAAGAATCTAAGTTCGGAATGCTTGATTAATAAGTGCATTTCTCACTGTTCTTCCTCGAACAAATAGACTCTGCATGTTATTTTCAGCCAGCTGAATATGCGGAGAAACTTGTTGATCATCTGCATCGGTTGAGACAGCTATGTCTTCTTCATCTTCATCTAAGGGAACATTATGGTCAATACAGAGATTGTGTAATATTGCACATGCAGTAATTATATTGGAGCACCTATCTGGTGCAAAATGAAGTGTTCGATATCGCTGTAAACAGCGAAATCTCATCTTCAATCTGCCAATACACTGCTCTACACAGACTCTGGTTTTCTTGAGAACCTTATTATATGATTCTTCTGCTGATCCTGGGGCTGCTGATGCCACGGGTGTCATCAGCCATGGCTTCAAGGGATAGCCTGAATCACCTACATATACCGAATGAAGGAAATGAAAAAATTAAAATAATTAAAAATATTCATGACAAATCAATATATATCTAATGGGTGATGAACCAGATCCATGTAAAATGAAAATATTGCCGAAAGAACAGGGTACAATAAAAAATTATATTTACTTACCAATTAACCACTCACCCGGTCTGAAAAATCCATTTTCAGTTAATGGTTTTAATTTTGATTGAGCCCAAACACTGGCATCATGGTTTGCACCAGGATTTGTTGCATCAATTCCAATAATGCGTTTGTCCGCATTGGCAATCTGAGCAAATTAAAATGTGTGATAACATGTAAGAGATTTCATGGCATAATATTCCAAAATATCAGGAATATAACATTAGCTTCACAAAACAGGTGATATTCATTCATATTTCAACATGTCAAATTTCTAAAATTTCCAACAAAAATTTATACTATTTAACACTTAAAATCATAACATTTATGGCATGATAGCCTTTATGGCAATAATAATTAGATTCTGTGAATCTCTGATCATTGCCCGATGGTGCTTGGACGGCAACATACGTCCCATCTATTGCTCCTACAAATCCATTTTAACAAAAGAAAAAAAAAGAAAATTCCAAACTACTGCATTTCATATCAGTGTAACAGTGTGAATATTAAAATATTTATAGTATTTATATAACTTAAATTACCTAAACATCCTGGCATTCCATGCAGTTCATAAAATCCGATCTTCGTTTTCAGTTTCTCCTCCACCGTAGAAGGGAAGGCCAACAAATGGCTCATCCTTTCGATGATAGAGAGGCTCACACGATGAACTGTGTAACAGACCGTGCTCTTAGAACATCTTATGGTGTCATCCTGTCCTATGTTGGAAGAGAATGCGCCGGTTCCAAAAAATCTTAGGGCTATCAGAACTTGCCCTAAATGTGCGCGTCTTGATACGTTTTCTTCTTAAATCCGGTTCTACATACCGACACAGTTCCTCAATAGCTTCTTTCGAAAGCCTATATAAGCTTCGAAACTGTTCGTCACTTAAGCACGAGAAAGGATCACCTTTTTTTCGATAGACATGTTCACGATCATCTATTACCCCTTGATCTTCCAAAAACGCAAACACTCTAGCAGCCGCCATGTTGTTTTTAGTGTTTCAACACTCAAACGCGGCTCGAAGGTTGGGGCAGATTTCCAATCGCGCACCTCGACCACCTACGTCATTTTAACGTCAGCAACGCGACCACGATCATGTCGAAAAACGGGTGTTTTTAGACAACGGCTCACATTTGACGACGTAGATAACATTTGTGATGACGATGGCAGTTCGAGGTCGAGGTTTTTTGTGTCGAAAAACGCGGCCCTGGTTAAGCTGAGGGAAACTCGATGAGTCATGCAACTGGCCTCAGTTACTGCAGCGCACCAAGCGTCCGTCAGGGTCACAATCTGATCAGCAGAGCAGAATACATGCTATTAGTGGGGAAATCATGCTTATTAAACATACATTTATAAAGCCTGTATCATGGATTAAAAATGCGAGTTAAGGTTTTGTATTTTTAATTTGTGGTCTGTACACATGGAGTGACTATTTTTTTTTTAAAGAAAAGAGGAGAGGATTAAGAAAAGTTGAATACAATGGCCCCAAATTCCCAATGCACGCTGCAAAATGCGCATACACATTTGTTTTATTTTATTTTTTTTTTATCTGCGTCAAATGGATACTAAGAAAATTGTCTGACCAATTCCCTATTCGAAAATTTTGGTAAAGAGTCAAGGATTTCAGGCCTGGAATTATTAGATGTGGGTCATTTATTTATTTATGATTAATTTATAAAAGGAAATTAAAAAAACAAAACAAAACAATAAAAAACTAAATTAAAAAGATAGAAGATCGTTTAGTTTAAATGAACCTCGAATTTAATTTTTTTGTTTAATTGCTGTATTTTAAAAGTGACAAATTGTAATTAATTTTTTGAAATTCCTTTTTTTTAAAGTGAGTTTTTTTAAAATTGCTGTAAATTTAAGCAATTTAATGTTTATTGCTGTAATTGAAAGTAATTAAATGTACTTTTATTTTTTTTAAAATTCGAATTACGATTGGAATACAATAATAAATAAAAGAAATAAATTCCACGATGTGGATCTAAATTGAAAAATAAAATCTGGATCTAAATTCTTTTTTATTAGTATTGTTTTTTATAAATGTACGAAACCTATTATAAATTAATTTAGCGTATTTTTATTTCTCTTTATTTTTCATTTTTATTCTCTCTTAAAACCTAGTGAGTATTCAAATTGCGGGAATGATGTAGATGAATTTTTATCAGGTTTGGCCGAGATAGAAAAACTAAAATCAAAATGCACAATGCTGAGTGTTCAGCAATCATTCCTTCAATCAGTGCAGTTTGCTAAAGATTTAAATTCAGTGATAATTTCCATGCCAGAAGAAAACGCCCTTGTTTATTTTGCTGGTTATATTTCAAAAAATAATAATTTTACATCATAATTGCTTAAATTGGAGAAATATGTTTCTCAAGGATAATAGAGAACTATCTCATGATAATTAAACTTTTTTGCTGTTGAGAAATTATAAGGGAAAATCAGGAAATGTTCATTCTTTAACTGTGCCTACTGATAATTGTTTTTTTTTCTATTGACATGTGAAAAAATTACTGAGAAAATAATTCCTCATTTGTTACATTTGCCAGGCGTTAAAACAATGTTGGTAGAATATTTTTTCAGTTATCCATCAGACAGCTGGTCACAGCGTGTAAGGAACAATTGAATGCTGTAGAATTGTTTGCTATAATTAAGACTTTTTATATACTCAAATGGCAAAATGAAAATCAAAATGATGGGGAAACAAGAAGGAAAAAGCGAAAATTAATGAAAGTGAGCCATGTGTAATAATTTATTATATTCTGTAAATGAGATGAGGAACCTCAAATTCATTATTTTAACAGATTTTTATATACTGATTTCCTTGTAATGAGTCAGTATAAAAACAATACATTAACTACAACTTCAAACTAAAGTATCAAAATTGACATTAGTTATATACAACAAAAAAATTCATCACTTTTAAGGCCATATGTTTACTTTGAGTTAATTTGATAAATTAATAATAATAACAAATTTCTTAATGAGTTGTTGGTTAACAATTATTTAAAATACGATTTTCTTTTACAGTACTGGAGTTATTAAAATAATTAATATTAGTTCTTTGTATATAAATTACAGGATAGTAGGAGTAAAATCAATATTTATATCCAAACTTTAGTGTTCAGTGTCGATTTATGATACGCTTATTTTTAATGCTTTACATTTTTTTTACTTTTACAAAACTAATAGTTATTGTTAGTTCACTACTTTTGGAACAATTTAAGATCAAATTTCACCTTTATTTGTAATTTAAAAGTGAAATACGATTCCACGAACTTAAGTGTTTTTCCGTAGACTTCAAGCTATTTTTTTATTATGACCCTGACGGCCGCTTGGTAGGGTATGAATCGCAATCACGTGACCGGTTTCTTTTTCTCCCATAGAGAATCGCAGAAACGTCGCATTTGTGTATTCTTAATCTGTGCATGAATGTTTCTAATTCAAATCCTTGGTGGCTGTCCGCTGTCCCATTGGATACAGCGCCCTTCGCGGCGACTAGCAGCAAACTCGGTCGTCATGCTTTAGTATAGACCATGATCTGTAAATTAAGGTGGTCGTTGAGCTATTCCATCCCACCATTGGTGTATCAGATTAATGAAAAAGATCACTATAGAGGGGGAACCTTCTCATCGGGTCCGATTAGCAGCTGTTCGCAATGTTTAAAACCAGCATTTATTATACTTTATCAATTATTTTAAACCATGTTCAATAAGTAAGGCCAAATAAATAAATCTTATTTGCTGACGATAGAAATACGAATTAAATTAGGACCCTATCAGACTGGATACCACCAGTGGCAGAAAAAGTCATTAACCCTGTTTTTTTTTTTGCCTAGTTCAACGACCACCTTAATTTACAGATAATGGTATAGACGATTGACACCGGAAGGTAAGCCTGTCACGTGACCTTCGCACGGGCCGCCATTACAACCTGTGGAAAAACGCATTGCTCCCATGTTATACGATGCCTCAATTGATCATAGGTAAGCGAAATTTATTTGCCAACTGTTGTTAATATACACAAATGATGCACACAATGTTGTTAAAAGACCAGGAAGTGTTAATAGTAATTATTGTAGGCGTTGGCTAATAAATTCTATCATTTTGATTCCGGTCGGCGTATCCTAGGGAATTTGGATCTCATTGCAGGGCGTCGTCGGAGGATTCCGGAAATTCTTATAAATTTTTGAATCCGTTAACATTTCCCTGAATCTTGATCAAATTATTAAGATTCATGAATCTTTGCCATAATTTTGTGTCACATTTCCGTTCGCTCCGCCCTCAGTTCGCGTTTCGCTCTTGAAGCATTCACGTCCTATTGAGGTGATCTTCATTCTTGCTTTAAAAAAAAACAAGCCAACTGGTACCCATTCAGAAGGCTTTTAGATTAAGAACCCTTTCTCAAATTTTGCGCATTTGCAGAATGCGTATATTCATCATACGAGTTATGAGTAAATTGGCTCAAAGGAATTCCCTAGGATTCGCCGACCGAAGTTTAGCACCGAATGAAATGAAATTTGAAAATGTCTAGGCAATAACACGTGGCAACACATTAATCAATATTCCCCTGAAAAAAATATACATTTATTCGTCAGTAAGAGTTTTGTAGTTACCAATGATATATTTGACCAAGGGATGATCAAGAAATAAATTATAAATACTGAAACTGTTTTTGATATGCTAAAATTCCTCTCAGACAGATGTTCACATTTGCATTTAAATATGCAACTATTATTTGGTTGTATATGGTGTATAGATATTTATCACAATTGTGTTGCTTAATAAATAATGACAAGAATGTAATAGACATTTAATCTACTGTATTTTACCAAATTAAAAAATACAAGATTTCATGCAATATGTTACAAGCATTAACATTCGCTGTGGAAATGTATGCACATATATTGGAAAGTTAACATGAATAACACTTTCCCACCGAGATTGTAGGATGGCACAGTGATCCAAAACAATGGCCTTCTGTTTCCGAAATAAACATTATGTACTATTTGGTGTCATCGAAGGCGTGTGATTTGCATGGCATGCAAGCGTTCAAAAGTACAGCAGCCTACAATTATGTTGCCAATGGTGTGGTTGGCGAAGTGCTATATTATCCCTTGACCAACGAAATAACATTATTAAAAGGTGCTGTTGGTGCATCCCAAACAGTTGAAAACACGCAGTGCTTGCGTTTGTGTGCGAGCAAACGGCGTAGTGATCACCGCAGAATGTAGTTGCAAAGCAGGAAAGGGCAAAACTTGCAGCCATGCAGCTGCGATTTTGTGGAAAATCGTTGCTGCCAACCGTTTGGGCATGACTGGTGTTGCATGCACTGATCAACTTGTTCAGTGGAACAAAGGGACCAAACGCAACATCGTACCCAAACGTGTTGATAGCATCATTTTCAAGAAACCAAAATGTGGGGAAGATGCTGAAACGTCGCCAACCAAATCAGACAAAAAATTGGTAACTCGTTTCATTTCCCACAAGGAAATGGTGGACAGTGTGAAAAAAGACTTTCAACACCTATTTGATGATAAGATAAATGCAATGTTTCACAAAACTGTTCTCTCTATCCCATTTGATCGTGATGAAGAAGATGGTCCTGTATTTCCCTCTCAGCATACGGCCCCTGCGGAGGATCAAGTAACGTGTGAACGTTGCCAAACATTTTACACTAAATTTGTGGGCTTTGGTGATCAAAAAATATCAGAACTCTTCCATGCTACAAGCACTGAGCAGCTCGATCTGTGGCGAGACAGCCGAAAAATAAGAATTACCGCCTCTTCTGCAAAAAGTGTTCTCAAGAGGGAAAGTACAAATCCTGAAAGATTTTTGCGGGATCATGTACATGGCATCTTCAAGGGTAATGCCGTGACTCGTCATGGGAAAGCATCGGAAGCAAAAGCCATTCAAGAATTTTCAGATTTCACAGGAGAGATGGTGTTTGCAGCCGGCACACAAATACGTGTCAACGATAAATGGCTTTCAGCTACTCCTGATGGCCTAGTTGGCACTGACGGTGTTCTTGAAGTGAAATGCCTGATCATCAATATTCCACAAGCTATGGCTTCAGGGAAGTGGCGATGTTCGAAAGAATGAGAATGGCAATTATTACCTGTATGATAATGGTCCAAATGGATATTTCATGCAAATCCAGCTGAGCATGCATTGCATGGGAAGGAAGGTTGGCTACTTTTTATTTGGAGCGATGAAATGAGTGTCATGCTAACAATTCCTTTCAATGAGTCATATGTCAAGGAAACTGTGGGCCGATTACGAAAATTTTATTTTTTGAACTTTCTGCCTTATGTTGTTGCTGCATGAACAGTATCAGCAACTTTCAAAAGTACCATAAGACTGACTGCCTTTTACAATCAATTATTCTTTTAACTATTTTATAATTGAATCATTTGCAAGAATGATGTTCACAACTTTATTCTGGTTTGTAAGAAAACTGGAAATGTATTCAACATCCGTGTTGTCTTTAATATACAAAATATGCTAATTTCCTTTATTATTTTGTTATTTCTTTTAAACAACCTTTTAGCATTTACCTTAATTAATTAATTAATTAAAAGTGAGTTTCTCTCATAAAGTTATTCATGATGGTCTGTAAATCAAACTTTGTGTTTGTTTATATTTCAATTTTGAAGCAGTCACTCTCATTTTAATTTCTCCTGTTTGCTCCGTTTGTTGAAAAGGGGGGAGGGTGCGTGCATCCTGGAATGGCAAGAGACGCCTTCTTGGTTACGAATTTGAACGTATGAGGGAGCTGACGCATGCTTTCGTTTCCTTTAACCCCACAACTTCGACCAATGATATTTGACGATTTAAAGCAAACAGGAGGGAACTTTAAACCTTTTCTGAGGTATAAATGGACCTTTTTACCTCGAGACTTGGGCGAGACGAAAACGAGGTTCGAGGGAAAGCCCTCTTCAAAATGAACATTGCTTCAGTGTGTACAGTGCTTGGAAAACGAAGAAATGAAACACTACTCGATTGGTTTAACCACAGAGTAAACAGAGCGATCATGCAGCATTAGATGTGTTAGCCAGCTGCGTCGCCACCGGAAACTCTCGCGTGGCCATCTTTTGGTGGGACTCAGATCGCAAATTCCACGTTACTTTCCATGTGTTTAGGCACGTATTTGAGGGTAGGGAACGATTTTTTCTACTTTAGCTACCGTGGAATGAGTGAACAACATGCCAAACTACTGCGTAGCATACGGATGTAACGAGAACAGCAAAAGACAGCGGGTTATCTTTTCACAGATAAAAAAAAAAGAGAATTGTAAGTCATCGTGCGTTATATGGCTCAATTGTGGGTCGTTTTCAACCCATGCCCAAATCGCTGCAAATTATATCACCAGCCTTTCTTTGTGTCCCCAACATTAAAAATGTTTTGTTTTCTAAAAAAAATGTTTGTTTGATAAAAATATCAAAGAATTTCAGTCATTTTTCAGCAGTGTTATCAGTGTAAGGTGCTGGTAAATGCTTTCAAAAGGTTCACTTTTAGATAAATAATTAAATATATACTGGAGATGACCTCCAAACATGATGTAATAATTTTGCCCACTTCCTGACTACCTACAGCTCTGCAACTTTCCCCAACGGCGTCTTATAGATGATAATGCATGTTTCAATCTTTAATTTCACTAGTCTTTCATTTATTCGTAAGTTATTTAATATTTAAGTTTAATATACATTATATACAGTGCAACCATGACGTAACGACTAACTGTATTGTTGTTTATTGTTATCGTTGCTAATTTGATCATCTGTGCTAGCAAAGTTGTTGATTGTGGTGAGCATTGTTTACGATTAAGCCAGCATAAAGTATTTTATATAAACGTTTACCCGATATCAGACGGCAGATTTCCAAGGTTTATTGGTTTTTGTAAATATCAAATAAAAAGCTTATTTTTTATAAATAATGACTAAAAAGAATAAAATAAAATATATAAAATAAAAATTTTAAAGCACACACTTTCACCTTAAAAAGTTCAGAAAAAAGTAAAAAATCGAATTTTAAAAAAAGGTAAAAGTGTGGTGGCGCGTTCAATATTAAATTTTAAAAAGAAAATACTACATAATAAACGCGCCACCATATTTTTACCTTTTTTTTAAATTCGATTTTTTCCTTTTTTCTGAACTTTTTAAGGTGAAAGTGTGTGCTTTAAAATTTTTATTTTTTATATTTTATTTTATTTTAAATTAAGTTGAACATTAATTTTTATTTCCTATGAAATTGATCAATGTTACCTAAAAAAAATCACTTTTTTGTGCATCAATGAAACAAAGTTTTGGGAAAATATAAAAATTTCACATGAAAATCAATGTATACCATGTAAAAAGCGGATTATTCGCTATTTTGAGTATGGCTTCTAAAGTGTAAAACGCGTCTTCGTCCCACCACAAGATGGCTGCCAAGAGGCAACGCGCTTTTGAGGCCGTAAGCGCTCTGTTTACTCTGTGGGTTTAACAGTTTTGCCAAGCATAAATTTTAGTACACTAACGAAATGGCTGGGAAGATTTAATAAGGCATATAATTTTATTTTTCAGAATCTTATTTTTTGAATTTGAAGGTAATGTTATGAAAAATTATTTTTAAGAGTATGCCCTTAAAATATATTCATGTGGAAAATTTATATAGTAATTAAATTAAAACAATTGATTCTTTTTGGAAAAAATTGATATTTATTATTTTCGTAAAAAAAAATACCAACATTTTATAAATACACGGTATAATGAAGATTGCCATTATGAATAAGCAATTGCACTTTTATACATTATTCGAACAAAGTGCTTTTTATTTTTTTATGTATCTTTAATTATACGAGAACATTTTAAATTAAAATTAAATTGATCTTTATTTAAACACAAAATAACTTATTAAGATTAATTTAAAAAAAAATTTCATAATGATGTGTGATGATAGCAATTTTGTATTTTATGAAATGCAATTGTTATAGAGGCCAAAGCACAAAAAGATTGCACAAAATTGAACCATAAAGCATAAAAAACCGCGACGCCACTTCACTTCTTGTTAGAGATCTTAGGATTTGCTTCCCTTCAGCCTCGGTTTCAATCGCGCATGGGATGACGTAAAACCGGAAATCTCGTGAGTGGGCAAAAGGCCCATTGTGCGGCAAAATTCAAAAAGCTCTGGCTAGCTGTAGCTCTCACTGTGTGTCTCTCTCTCTCGAATAAAAACTACGAAGGGACTACGACAACAACTGCTTCTTGAGACTTCTTCTTAAAACTACTTCTTCAGTCTACCGGCAATTTTCAATCGTGAGAATTCTCGGCGTTATTAAATACTCCACTATAAGAAACCGAGGGTGGAATTGCACGCTCATCAACCACACATTGCAGTTTGTTTCCTATTTTAGTGGACAGTTCCATTTTCTGTTTCCTATTTTAGTGGACAGTTCCATTTTAAGAGTTAAGGTAACAGCACACAATTCTCAGGAAGGCAGGAATATCATTCTTTGATTGTTTTAAGCTCATATGCAGTCATATTGAGAACTCCAGATTATTTCAATAATGGCAAGTCGAGAAAAGCTGTCTGATATTGAAAAAGGCAAAATCATGGCATTTCGAGAGAGTGGAAAGTCAATACGTGAAATTGCTGCTTTGCTGAACAAACCTAAGAGTACCATTGGTAGGTTTCTGACAGTGGGCAGTTCAAAATCGGCGCAGAAGAAACGTGGTCCGAAGCCAAAGTTGACAAATCGTGACAAACAACACATCATCCGTGAAGCAACTCAAACTGGCCACTTGTGTGCTCGAATATGTGCTGATCTGCAACTTCCAGTAAAGCGCAAGACTGTGTGGAAGATTTTGTCTTCATCACCACACTTGACGTACACAAAAAAACAGGCCAAACCTCCATTAACTGCTGAGCACAAGAATCAACGTTTGCACTGGGCAAAGGAACATATGACGTGGGATGACAAATGGATGGAGGTGTTGTTTACAGATGAAAAAAAATTCAATCTGGATGGTCCAGATGGGTTGCAGTCATACTGGCATGACATTCGCAAAGAGAAGCAGTTATTTTCTACAAGAGTTCATGGTGGCGGCTCAGTAATGATATGGGGCGGTTTTGGCTTTAATGGAACTACTCCTCTAGCATTCGTTACCACTAGAATGAATTCTGTGAAATATCAGGAGCTACTTGCAGAAGCTGCCTTACCTTATGGACAAGACATTTGTGGACCATCTTGGGTTCTGCAGCAAGACAACGCCCCGTGCCACAGTTCGATGTCAACAAAGAACTGGCTGAAATCTAAAAATGTCAACATGATGGTCTGGCCACTGAGAAGTCCGGACATGAACCCTATCGAGAACTTATGGGGTATCATTGTGCGTAAAGTTTACGAAGATGGACGTCAGTACAGCAGTGTTTCATCATTGAAAGAATCAATTGTTGAAGCATGGTATAACTTAGATCCTGAAGTCCTTCAAAAGCTTGTTAAATCAATGAAGGATCGTGTTTTCACACTTATTACACAGAATGGAGGGTCCACTAAATACTAAGGATAAATTCTCCTATTAGTATTGTTTATTTCATTTCTTTTATTTATATTGTCCACTAAATAGGAAACAAGTAGATTCTCATGAATCACCGTTTATGTTTTTGTTATGTAAAAGCTCTTTCTCAGAGTATTGAAAATGTAAAGAAGCACCATATACATTGTATTAAAGACGTATAAATTGTTAGATATCAGGGTTTTGCGTTTCTAAAAGGTTTTATCAACTGTCCACTAAAATAGGAAACAGACTGTATAAAGCAAACATACGAAGAACCAACGGCAAGGTGAGCGAACTACGTTCCGGAGAGAAACTGATGCAGAAAATGATTAACGGCAACATCGAAGGTCAATGCGGCGGAAACTAACGGCAACGACGGCATATTACGATCATCACCAGTAGCGATTGACCGGAGCACGGAAACAGCGCATGCGCAGGTTGGGTATAGCGAAAAGGTGATCTCATCATAGTATGATGATCATACAAGCATAGAGATCTCTAATGTGAGTGTTGAGACGCCCATGTCAAACATCGACGTATCTGATATCTCGTTATTTTTGGGTATCTCGATGCTCCAAGATGATGCTTTTTAGTTGATACCATTATTATTATTATTATTATTATTATTATTATTATTATTATTATTATTAAGTAGCGGAAGAATGGAGCTACTTATTGTTTTCACAATGTCCGTCTGTCTGTCCGTCCCCTTCATAATTTCCGCATTTTTTGAGAAATGGTTGAAAGGTTGAAATTCGGAATGTAGCTTACTATGGGCATGTGCACCTTCACTATTTAGTTTGGTTTTGATTGGCCCACTGGGGTCGGAGTTTCGGGGGCGAAAATTAGAGGGGACCAAAAGCTCTACGCGTATTTATGCATATAAAGGATTGAAATTCGGTATGCAGGTTCCTCTAAGCAAGATCAACATTACTGTGAAGTTTGGGCCAAATTGTTCCATTAGGGTCGGAGTTATGGGGGTGGCAATCACTTGGTCTTTAGAATATGGCAACATATGGAGTATCATATATCATTCGATCGAAAATGATGAGAAAGGAAAGAAGATAGGGTTCTTTTATAATTTCTAAAAACAAGGTTCCAGAAAATAAATTTTTGATTAAAAAAAAAAATGGGGGGTTAAAAAGTGCAGATGAAGGAATAAAAAAATAGATGAACTGAGGGCTTCCGCTACTTTCCTATACCTTCCTCGGGAGGCTTAACTTCTTGTTATTATTATTATTATTATTGGTCTTTTTTCTTTCGCTGAGGTAATAAAGTTTCTTATCATAATATGTAATGTTTTATCATTAAATTCTTTTTTGATCTTTATTTTTTCTCTTAATAAAGAGAAGGACTTTTTAGTACATACATTAATAATATTATATTCTCCTTTTTTAATATAAAAGCCGATAAATGAAAGTAAAATACAATAATAAAAAATTAATAAAGTCATCAAGCTTGATATTTGACGGATACTGATATGAAATCTTGTAGAAGTTTGTTGTGAAGTTTGATGAAATTCTGGGCTTTACTCGTTAATTTATTGATGCATCGAAGATGTTTTTTTACATTACCCATCACTATAAGGGCGACAAGGGATTAATCGTCTGTGACAAATCCTGCTTCTCCCCTCTCCACTTCATTTTTTCATTGCCTTGAGAAGTCTTTGTTTTTTTAGGCGACGTGTTAACGATTAGCATAGTCACAGCCTACTACGATATATAGATTACCTATATAGTAAACAAAACAAAAGTAAAAGATTGCAGGAATTACAAAAAATGAACAATTAATAAAGCAATAAATTTAATTAAACTAAGAAGTAGACAAAGTTTGTTTTATTTCTTCTCAAAATTAAAGGATTACAAAAAAGTTTTAAAAGTGTATTAAAAACAACATAGTACAGTGGTAACCGCTTAAAAAAAGAATTAAGCAAAATTTAAAATTCGCACAGCCAAATGATTGTCATTTTCATCATCTGATAACAAGGAATCATTGTATTTTCTTTTTCTCTTTTTGAGAGATGGCATTTTCCTTTGCACTTCAACATTTTGATTTGAACGCCACGTCTCTTTACATAATAATTTTGGTACTGCTGAAGCTTGCAATGCTTTTGAAGAGGCAGTGATCGGTATAATATGCTGTTTCACATATTGCAGGTAATATCGATATCTAGAAATTTTAACTGTGTGAATTAAAGCATTCAATTCTTTTACAATTAATTCTTTTTCAACCTCCAAATCTTTATTTTAGGCTTTACTTGTTAATTCTTTATTGATGCATTCTAATTCATTTTCATGTAGCTGAAACTGAGAGTTTAGGTTTTCAGCAATCACTTATTCATCATCAGATGAGGAGTTGCAACATAAACTAGAATTTTCAGTTTGATAATTGCTGTTTTGGTATGAAACTAATGGATAGACCTGGCACACCAGATGAATGTGTTTGCACATGTTATTTTGTATACGGTTGTCCGAACACTCACATTCAAACGCATGAATACATGCTTTACAATAATTACAGAAATAAATACAGTTAGAACAGCTGTCTTGCTTAAGTTTGACAGTATAAAAAATCAAACCATTACTGTTACAATTTTTAGAGGATGGAATTAACCACTGCACACCCTTAATCTGTTCAATAATTGCCATTTTATCCAGTTTCTCACTAATTTTATGCCTTCGTCGTAGCTCTTGTAGTTTTCTAGGCACTTTACCACGAGTTAAGGAAATTATGCGACTCATAAATTTTGACTGTAGGCATTAAAGGACATTGTTAATCGAAGCGTCAAGTCTTTGCTGGCATTTTCCAGCAATGCGTGCGTTATATTTTAGTTCGCGATGCCACCGTTCAAGTGCCATATTTGTATTTTTGGTCATTCCTGAAATGATTTTAATAGTAATAAAAATCAGTAATAGTAAAATAAAGCGGGAATTTAGTGGTGCTAATGCATTTCTCCCTGCAATTAATAAAGAGCCCTGCTAGCCAATCATCATTGTAAAGCCTATGCAATTTGTGATTTCAGTAAAGAGAGGGAGAAATGATTCTGCACAATGCACCCCGTTAAGGTCATAAGAAAATGGAATTACTTAAAAACAATACCTTTAAGATAGCAGTGGGCCCATTGTTCCGGACGATTTGCATAATACGCAAGTAGGTAGTCACCATATTGCTTTGATTCCTCGTCGGATTGGAGTTTTTGAATTGTTGAGGACAAAAGACGTTTAAATGTGGTCTCATCCATTTCATTAACAAGAATACTGATCAGCCGTTTCATTTCATGCTGCTTCTCAGAGTTCTTAATTTTTCTTATATTCTCACGCAAATTTTTATTTATGTGCCAGTCACAAATTAGCTTTTTTGGTTGAATTTGGAACACGTTCACAAAAGCATTATAAAAAGCACTGGCGTCATCTGACATGAAGCTCTGCGGATTTATGGAAGCAACTAGTGTTTTGATCATTTCGAAGAATTGTATGAATGTATTTTCTGATTCACTAATTGACCACAAAAAACTACTGGAAACCCTTCGTAATTAGAATCACATACCGTAAGTGTTGTCAGTTTAATCTTATAAGGGTTGGTTCCATGCATAGAATTAATCATCAATATATCACTACTATAATTATGTAGCATTGCTTCCTGACCACTGTTCATATACACAAGGAAAAAAATCCTCTTTTGATAATGTAGGAAACTTATCTTCTACTGCATACGGCTTGTAAGCCAAAATAGGGTTTTCAGCTTCCATTCTTAGTTTGTCTAATAATATGTGGACACTTATGGTATCATCCTGGTATAACTTCACATCACTTTGAACTTGAAAAGCATTTCTAATGTTTAAGATATCTCGATTTGTTGTCAAGGACATTCTAGAATCTGAATTATAATTAGCCCGTACATCCTGAAGGATTCTATCATGGCTAACTCCTTGTAATAATTTTCCTGCAATACTACTTCTTTCAAGACTATTCAGCCGCAGTCGGACTGACTCCGTTTTGTGACCAACATGGGTTGACACAAACTCAATTAAAACCTTGTCTCCGACAGCAACTGCTTTAATTCTTGCTGGACATGCACCTCCTATTTTATTTGATTTCATAATTTTCTCTTAACGTTTCCTTTTTTCTTGAGCAATGCATCGTGATTTCCTGAACGATGACATACGAAACGATAAGTTCTCTTCAAACTGGTAGTGCTAATTCCTTTCATCAAAATAAATGATGCTTGAGTGGTCTTTTCAGTTTCCATTTTCCAGGTTTCAAACTCCTCCATATTTGAAAATTCTTTGCATTCATTCTTCATTGTAACATCATATGTCTTCACCAATCGTCTTCACCATACATAAACATAACATGCATTTCAACTTGGGAACAATGTTGGAATTCTGAGAAGACACAGCGTATAAAAGTTTTTCTTGGCGATAACAAAGAACGTAAAACAGGAAGAAGTGACCGTGGCGTCGGAACCTTTGATCTTAATGTAACGCATGCAAGACGATCAGACTTGTGGCGCCATCGCACGCCTAGTAGGTATCTTTAAAAAATTTTACATTGCAATGAAAGCAAAATGTAACAATAAAAATTTATTCTCAGAATATTTATTGGAATTAAAAAGTAAATTTTGGAATTTATTTTTATCTAAGCTGTAGTAAAAATGTAGCATATTTTCCAGGCGACAAAAAAAAATTATTATATTAAATCTTTCGCGAGAAAATTTACATCAATTTGGCTTTTTTACACAAATATTTTTTCTTATCGGTAGAAGGGTGGATCATAATACTGTTCCTATTGAATTAAACAGGTGGTGGCCTTACAGTATAACAGAGGGGCATCAGGAGTTCCAACTAGTTTCGCCATTTATTCCCGGCTTTGTCAAGGATATATACAGCAAGAGGCATGCAAGCCTTTATATACAGAACAGTGGTACAAATTATGCATATACATGAACCAATAGGAAATAATGGCCAACAGGATAAATAGAAAAAGCACAGATTTTTGAATTATAATGGCCAATAGAATAAAAAGGGGGTAAACGCTAATTTTTATAAATTATACAAAAAGAAAATATACAAAAGGATGGTGCGCGTATACGCGGACCGAAAAGAGAACTTATCCGGTTGTCTGAGGACAAGAGGATTTACAGAAAAATAAACAGGCAAGAAATAACAAAATGTAAAGGAAAACATAAACCATAATAAAGAAACCGAGAAAAAAGGGGATCATAATAGATCAGATAAAGAGTTAAGTATTGCATATACATTAAAGTCTGTTTGATAATTGAGAAGCAGGTGGGGGGAGGACTTCTTGGCCTTGAATATTTCGATCGCTTCGAGGGTAGCAGTTTTTTCTGGCCTATTGCAGATATGCAGGACAGACCTAACATCTTCTTGCGTCTTTAAAGCGTGTCCGGAATCTTCGAGGTGGTTTGCGTAGTGGGAAATACGATCTCGTTTTCTATACGAGTCACTGTGTTCTCTGAATCGTACTGCAAAATTGCGGGTCGATAATCCTACATAGAATCTGTCGCAAAACGCACAATTCAGGCAGTAAACTCCGGATTGGGAATATTTGTCGGTGGTGACGGCAGTGGGTGGATTCAGGATGCGGGCTGATGGTGTAGGAGTACGAAAAGATATTCGAAGGCCAAGGGACGATAAGAAGTTAGAGAGCTGGGAGAAACTAGGGCCCAGATACAATAAGGACGTCCATTTCTTGGGAAGGGGCGAAACAAGAGGGGAGGGGGAGAAGAGGGCCCGTCTGCGGCGGTGAAGAATACGGGAGAACATGGAGGTCGAATATCCATTGGCATGGGCGAGGTTCCGGATTATGCGGAGTTCGGATGATCTGGATAGGGGGCTGAGGGGGAGCTTCAGGGCACGGTCAATTAGGAATCTTAATGAGGCTTGTTTATGGGTGGGGGGGTGTGAGGAGGAATGGTGTATTAAGTTGGAGGATGTGGTCGGTTTACGGAAGACGGAAAAGGAGAGGCGGTTAGTGTGGGGGTTGTTGGTAATGAGGATATCAAGGAAAGGGATGGACCGGTTAGTTTCTAGTTCAAAGATGAATTGGATATGTGGAGAAAAGGAGTTAAAAATGTTAACGATATTAGTGGGGGTAGTGGATCGGGAATCAAAGAGGATGAGGATGTCATCGACATATCGGAAATACGCGATGACAGAAGGATTATTAAGGAGGGGGGTAACGTATGTTAATTCCAGGTGCTGTAGGAATACCTCAGACAGAAAACTGCTGAGTGGGAATCCCATTCCTAGCCCTGTGGGTTGGGAATAGTAGGAGTTGTTAAAGGAGAAGTAGTTCTGCGAAGAAATTACAGAGAGGATAGCTAGTAGGTCAATAGTGTCGGGTTTAGGGAAAGACGCAGCAAGTAACAGACGCTCTAGTATAGAAAGGGTAGGGGTGACAGGGATGTTAGTGTATAAGTTGGTGATGTCAAGGGACATAAGCGAGAGGTGCTTATCAGTGCGGATGGAAGAAAGGGACTCAGTGAGGGTTAGGGAATTGCGTACATTGTAAGTATTCGGGAGGATTTTCAAGTTAAAGAGGAAGGTAGAAAGGGATTTGGCAACGAGGTGGGCAGGAGCTGGGGAATAGTTAACGACGGGGCGTATGGGCATGTTAGGTTTATGGATCTTGACTAGGGCGTTAAGGTTGGGTGGGCGAGGGTTAGGTGGGATGAGGCGTCGGAGATATCTGAAGCGTGGGGATTTGTTGACAACGGAAATAATGGATTTGTGATACTTAGAGGTGGGGTCGGAAAGGAGGGTGGCAAAGTTGTTGGCGGTGATGAAATCATTGACTTTATCTATATAAGTAGAACGGTCAATGATGACCGACACGTTACCTTTATCAGCCTTGACGACGAGGGCGTCGGAGTCTCGTAACTTCGTTTTCAAGGTGGTGGAGGCAGCAGCATCGGTGAGAAGTTCACGGGGTGGTCTAGATGCGGACGCTTCTATGAAGGATTTGTGTATGAGATGTCCGGCGATGGCTCGCGCAGGAGGACGGTCGGTCTGGGGGAGTAGGCTGATGGCATGTTCAACATCTGTGATGACATCGTGTAAATCGGATTGTGTTGGCTTCTTATAGACAACATGTTTGAGGCCTTTGTCAAGGAGTCGTTGCTCGTTGTCGGACAGCTGGATTGAAGTTAGATTCACGACATCAGCGTGGAAGACAAAATTACCTTCAGGAGGACGTGGGTGTATTCGAGGCGGGCGTCGGAGGTCGTCTAGCTTCTTGCACAGGGTTAAGAACTTATGTTCTTTGAAAGATTGCAGTCTAACTTCATCTTCCTCGATGAGAGGCATCAGAATATCAGGTGGAAGATGAAGTTAGACTGCAATTTTTATTCTATTGGCCATTATAATTCAAAAATCTGTGCTTTTTCTATTTATCCTGTTGGCCATTATTTCCTATTGGTTCATGTATATGCATAATTTGTACCACTGTTCTGTATATAAAGGCTTGCATGCCTCTTGCTGTATTAAAAAAAAAAAAAAGTTATCACCTGGGAGTTATCATTGACTCTAGACTCTCATGGAACCAGCATATGTCCTATGCTCTGAACAAAGCGAAGAGGGCTAAGTACAGTATCATAGCTCTTATGGGTCGCAACAGCGCCCTCAGCATTGACAACAAGCTACTTCTGTACAAATCGATTATCCGGACCATACTCCTCTATGGCATGCCTGCGTGGGCGACTATCTGTAAAAGCAGATGGAGTGAACTACAGTCATTCCAGAATGTTACCCTGAGGACCATTGCCCAGCTGGACAGAAGGACGGTGAAAAACCAATCCATCCACCTCGATTTAAACATGGCCCATATCGGTAAGTTTATACAGGATCTCCTTTTGATTATGATACAGAAGATGAAGACTCACGACAATAAGCTTGTGAAAGGGATACTGGAGAACTCAATGAATATGAACTGGCATACGAAGTATCGTAAACCGAGGCACGTTCTTGACATCAATTTTGAAGACATTAGCAACGTCTCTTTCCCAGACTACTGGAAGATGTGATAATCTTATTTCTCCTTGTATTTTTTTATTTCGTTTGTTTTTTGTTTCTGACAATCGTCAATCTTACTTTCTTTTTTGTATAATATGGAAGACCGCTTGGGTTGGTTAGGCTTCTTGACTACCTCAGTGTATTTCCTTTGGAGTTTATTCTGGTTAGATGAGCTTTGTGAAAGCGCTGCTTTCGTCCCATCCTAACGAATGTACACTTCACTGTTCGATTGTCGATTGTCTTGCTGTATATATCCTTGACAAAGCCGGGAATAAATGGCGAAACTAGTTGGAACTCCTGATGTCCCTCTGTGATACTGTAAGGCCACCACCTGTTTAATTTTTTCTTAACCAAAGATATAGTTCAGGCATATAAATGACAAGTAAATTTAAAATACGGTATACATTTGATTTTCAATTTTCGAATAAAGATATTTATTTTATTTATTTTTTTGCTTTGGAGTAGTTTTTTTTTTTATCTGGATAATACAAAAAAATGAAGAAATTCATTCTCAAAACGTTACACAATTTGAGATTTTTATTGTAAAAAGAAAAAAAAATGGTAGAAAAAATGTGGTAGAAAAAATATATTTTGGATTTATACTGTGATTTTGATTTAAATAATCTTCAGGACATTGAAAAAAATAGAAGTCGGTTTCAACTTGAGAATTTTTTTTCCCGATAACAATAACTAACAAAAAGGGGTTCTATTCTTATAAGTACATCATTATGAGAATGGTAAGTATATGAAATATTGACATATGAACGATTAGAAGAGTATGAAAAGAAATATAAATTGATATGAGCGTAACGTATGATAATATGTAGCAGTTGAAATAAAAGCCAATAATAATAATAAATAAATAATAATATTTATTAGAAAATGGGTCTTTGAAGGATTTTTTCACGCCCGACCTCCGATATCAATCAGAAAGGAAAATAATTGATGATGAAAGTGCACGTATTTGAATAAAAAAATATTTAATGAATAATTAGCTTTTGGAAATTAATTACTGATGGAAAAACAACAATTTTTATAACTTCAGGTTGAAAATCATCATGGTATCAATCTTTTAACCTGAAGTTACAATCTTCAAGTAGGGGAGACTGGGGTTGGTTGGAACGTTTTTTACATTTCAATTTTTTTTAGTCATGGTTAAAGTTTTTCTTCGACGCTTTAATTTTATAAGGGAAACTTAATTCTAAACTAATATTTAGAAATATTTGATAATATGCTGCAGTGATTTGTTAAGTCATTATTTAATTTTAAAGTTCATCTTGCGAACGTTTCAACCTGCCCCGCACTTGGGGATGGTTGAAACGCACTTCGGGGTATGTTGAAACAGGGTAGTGACATCTAAAAAAAATACACCAGATAGTCTACAACTGTAATACTTAATTATACTCTAGGCCTACTATAGTAACCAGATAATAAAATACTATACTAACTTAATAATCCTCATATGGGCTACTTATATTAGGCTAAGAACAGGAGCCAGAAAATCAATGAAATGTAGTTTTTATTTTAGATTATGCGGAGTCGTCAGAATCGCAATTTTGACACATATAAAACTCTTTACGAGGTGTGCAAGCCTCGTGCGCCCATCCTTTACATTCTCCGCAGCAGCGCACCCATTTTTCATTCGGGGCACTTTTTGAAAAACTGTCACACAGCATACCAAACAAATAGCGTCTTCCTCATCACTTTTATTCTCCTCACTGTCCTTAGCGAATACAATCTTCTTTCTGATCGTTCTCTTCATTTGTTTCTGTTCTGGCTTTTTTGACGCGGTTATCTTTTGTTTCTTTGCTTCTGATGCTTCCTTCTCTCGTTCCAAAGCAGCCTTTTCAGGGGTGTCTGTTACGATTGCAGTTCGTCTTTGCTTTCGTCCTCTAGTTGCAGTCTTTCTCGCAGGCGCCTTTGGAAATGGGCGAATCAGTTCTGGCGAGAAATTAGACGTGATCATGTTTAAGCTTGCATGGTTCTCCGTTGTAGGGCTACCAGATGTAGAAACAGATTGGCTGACGCTCACTATAGGCATAGGCCTACTGAGCCCAGGTGAGGAATCCAACAATGGTGGTGCGGTGGCGCTGGAAGAACTCGAAGAAGTTGCCATGGGACGATCGGTGACAAAAGATGGGGCGAAGTCTTCATCTCCAAAAATATTTTTGTTATATGGAACAATACCAGCAACCTGAAACCCGCTCATAATATTCCTACTCGTTGCAGCAATAGGCAATACGTCCCTTGCCATAGATGGCAAATCGTAGATGGTCATCGTCTTTCCTGGGTTGTTCCTCATCCATGAATCCTGAGCAGAAGCTGCAAATTTTTTAAATGGTCCATAAACGGAACGTTCTAGGGGTTGTAATTTGTGGGAACAATGTGGTGGGAATGACAGAAGCACGACACCATTATCCTTCGCGTAGTTTAGAATTGGAATACCCAAGTGAGACTCGTGGTTGTCAAGCAACAGCAAAACTGGATGCTCCTTTGATGATCTGGCATGCTTCACGAAATGTTTGATGAAAATCAAAAAATCGTCGACTTGCATCCAGCCAGATTTGTTCGCCGATCCGATGCAACCCACTGGGCCGTCTCTTACGAAATGGTCCTTATAGTTTTTTCGAGGGAAAACTATCATGGGCGGAATATAATTTCTGATGGCATTGACTGCAAGGCATATGGTGACGAGACATCCTCGTTCAGCGGAAGTAAGGGCACCTACTTGCTTTGTTCCCTTTTTTGCTACAATTCTTTGGGGTTTCTGGACGGTTGTCAATCCTGTTTCATCAACATTCCAAATATCTTGAGGTTCAAACTTATGTCGGTCCATCACTTCTGCTAACTTCATGAAGAACAACTCTACATTCGTTTTATTAAAGCTTGTTGCTCTGGCAAGACTAGTAGCTTCCGGAACCCTAATTGAAAGCCTAGGATGTCTTTTCATGAAGCCCCTGAACCAATCCTCACTTGCCATCTGCCTCTCTGCCCATGTCTCTGGATAATTTGATAACTTGAATCCCACAACGCACTGATATGCTAAGACCCGAATGTCACGTGGGGTCATTCCGAAATAAATGTTTGCAGCGGATTGGATATAGTTTTCAAGTTCAGTTTCTTCTGAATTGGAGAAAATCTGGCGGTTTGCAATGTAACCCACTGTTATAGCACTTCCTGACTTCACCTTCTTGACATATCTTGAGAGTGTGACGTGAGGTATATTGAACTCTTGGGCCACTGAGCGAATACTCGTCTTGTCGTCAATAACTCTTCTGGCAGCTAGCAACATTACATCTGTGGGTATTTTTCCCCTGTCCGTTTTTCTGACTTGGTTACGTGGCATTCTGTGATAGAATGATAATATTTTAAGTATAGGCTAAAACATGAGGTAGCGGTAAGTGTTAAAAGTATTTGTAATAATAACATATCTAAACAAAAATTGTTTGTGTAAAATAAATCTGGCTGGATAAATTAGGCTACTTTAGATGTTAAATTTAAATTAAAGATGACAGTTGGCTGAGTTCAATAACATGTTAAATAAGTTAGGCTGCACGTACGTTAATGAACAATTGTTCCAATTAGGTCCACATATTTGTAGGCTGAAATTATTTAAAAAGATTAGCATACTGTGATAAATGGGGTTGGTTGAAACATGTTCCAACCACCCCCAGGCGGAGCAACCATTTTGATTTGCCCATATACGGCAAGTGAGGTGTTTAAGCCTAACGAACCAGCACGCATTTAACAGCCCGTGTTTGACTCTATTAGATCAAATTATCTCCATTGTTGCCAACAATCATCTTCAGGACGATAATAGCAAAATATCAGATATTGAAATTTTTACTTACATGATGCAAAAATAAATATTATTCAACAAATTGATCAGCACGGTTGTTAGACACCGCCCATGTCGGTCACAAAGTGAAAATGAATCTGTAGCATGGAATGATGGCTATGCTATCGCCATCTAGGGACGAAATCCATTTTTTTAAATGTCTGTTTCAACCAAAACCTGTTCCAACGAACCCCAGTCTCCCCTACTTAATTTCCAAAAGCTAAAAATTCACTAAAACATTTTGTTATTCACGTAGATGCACTTTCCTTAGAAATTGTTTTCATTTCTTTTTAATATTTTATTTTATTTATTTATTTAATTAGCAAGCACCCCATCTCGAGGGTAAGAGGATAAAAGGGAAAGTTAAAAATACATGCCATTAGGCAGAAGTCTAAAAGGAGGCCAGGAACGACAATAAAGGTAAAGTAACCGGAGAAAAGGAAAACCCAATAAAGGGCTAAAGACAGGACCAAGAGAGTCAAACATGAGTCGGTAATTGTATACTGAGGAAATATTGATTAAGGCTTCTTTTTAAATGGACACATGTCGTGGTGCATTGTGTTGAAGCGCACGAATAAACCATAGACCGTATGTCAAAAGGTAAGTCGTTCCACAGGGATATAGCGTTATACGGAAAGCTTTTAGATTTAACTGTTGACACTATGTTAGGAATCTCAAAAAGATATCTCCGTGTTTGTCGGACCTTGGTAGTAGACCTAAACCACTGCCCGACAAACGTGGCAGGATGTTTATCATTATGGAGAGCTTCTGCCACCTCCGTTGTCAACGCTACTTTCATTATTGTATGAACTGTAGGTAGACCATACTTAGTGCATATCGACGTTACAGATTCTGTTCTTCCCAATCTAAAGGCAGACCGAATTAATGTATTGTAGGCAGCAGAGAGTCTCTTTAAGTTAACGGAAGAAGTAGAAGACCAGAATAGGGCTCCATAGGCGAGCTGAGGCACAATCACAGTTAATATGAACTGACACATCTGTCGGGTGGTCAGGAAAGATCTTAGCCTTTTGACCATGTAGAATTTTCGGTGTACAGTAGATATTAGTTGATCTATATATTCGTTGAACTTCAAACTAGTGTCAAATGTTATACCTAATATCTTTATGGTGGAAGAATAGCTCTCATGTTTAGGTAGCTCTTATTGAAACTATCTTTAGAAGAATGTTTCAATATATTGACAATATTAGTTTTAGCAGCAAGGATTGCCCACTCACACAAATCAGTTGAGATCTTTATAATTTTCTCTAAAGGAAGTTACTACATTAAAAAAGAAAAACATATGAAAAATTAATTTTCTCCATTAGTCTTGTCCTCATTTAGTCTAAGGCCTCTGCTAAAGTCCATTCCGCCAAATAGCTCAGGTCTTGCTGGAGTAGGTCAATAGTTGTCTTGTGGTCTTGAATAGAATAAGTCGCAAATAAAAAGTTGTCATCAACGTAACTAGCAATCTGCAGGTTAAATTTATGATCAAAAATCGTTGCAGTCGCTGCGGCGAATAATAACGGAGCCAAGCCAGACCCCTGGACAATCCCTCGTTTGGATTCTTTAACGACCAGCGACTCAGAACCAATGATATTGAGGCGGTCCTGGTAGTAATCCTGTAACAAGGCGATGTAGTCGCGAGAAACCCCAAGGTTGTCAAGGTCATGGAATAACTGGGGTCTAGAGATGGTATCAAAAGCCTTGGAAACATCCGTTTGCACTATAATAAATTTATGGCGGAGGTCACGAGCCTGAATGGCTTTCATGTAGATCTGGAGAGGGGTTCAGATCACTTTGTGTCCAGGGCGACTACCAGTTTGTTGTATAGGGATCCTAGTCCAAAGGTAGTCGGCCATACGCTTGAAGACCACTTTTTCAACAATTTTCGATATGGGAAATAAGGCGGATATGGGGCGGTAGTTGGAAATAATGAGGGGACACCCCTTTTTATACTTGGGATTGATATTGGCTACTTTTAGGGCTAAGGGAAATTTTTTTGTTTTAACAATAAGTTGACAAAGAGAGAAAAGCATACTAAAGCCAGTGAGGTTAAAGTTCTGAAGAGTCTTATCTGTAAAGGTGTAAGGAAAGTTGAGACCTTTCATCTTGACCGTTTTTACTATTTTTAAGAAACTCCCACCTGTCGGAATTTCTGGATCTGGAGATCTATCCAGGACAGTTGGCCCACCCTGGATTATTTTATCTGGTTGAGCCAGATCCGTCGGATTGTTAATCCAGTCCAAATAGGTCTCGTATTGTTCCTGTGGCAACTTGGGAGTATTGGTAATACTAGTTTGACGAATGAGCTGCCATATCCGTAACGATTGTTTACAGTTAATAACTGACGCCCTCTTGGCCTTCCGTATTTCATGTTTAAACTTTGAGTTTGCTTGCTTAAAATTTTGGTGGGAAAGGGAATCCCTTTGTCTAACATACTTGGAGTAGGCAAATTGTTTATTTATCCATTTGCTGATGATTTCCTCATTCCACCAGGGTTTACGCCTCCGAGCATCCTTCCTGACAATCCTATATTGTAATCCGGCCGCTAACGCGGCTTTGGTCACAAAGGTGTTTATGAACTCTAAAAGGGAATTGACCTCGTAATATGTGTTTATAGCATGGAAGTTTAGAGAGTCTAAGTTCTTACAGAATTTTGAAGTCGTTAATATTTCCCAGTCTGAGCCGTATAGATCTGCGGCTCTTAACCGGTATAGACCAGGATCCAGCACCCCATCGCTGTTCTATTTTTTTATATTTATATTGAGTCGTCGATCTCTGAGCACTTTTATTCAAGCTTTCCCGATCAATCTCATTGATGTTTTCCTGAGGAGTTTTCATTATTAGTTCATTCAGAGGAAGTAGAGCATCATCTTGTTGTACATGAATCTGGACTGTATCTCTCTTATCTACATCCAGTGACTCTCCAGACCTTTTATTGTCTTGAGCATTCACGGCTGCCTTTCCATTCAGGCACTCCAATTTTCGACTGCGTTCCTCGCGTGAAGTTTGTAGAGAATTTATTTCTTTAGCTCCACTTGAGGATAGAAAATTCATCTGCTTGTGCTGTATAGGGTTTAATCCTGTGTCCATTTGGGCAGGAACTAACGCAGTTATAAATTTGTTCAACGTTTCATTCGTAGTATCGATGAGATCGTTGATTTTTTCCGTCATATTATCTATCATCTCTTGAAAGACTCCACGCATTGATTCCATTACTCCATCGACGATCGCAGTGATAAATTTATTTTTCATAGAATGACTTGTATGATGAATACTTTCTTGTCCTTCCATGTTGGAATCAAGTAGTTCCTTCATTGACTGGTTTAATGCTCCTAACTGTTGAAATAAGTCCATATGGCAATTAGGCACTGATGACTTTGCAGCACAGCCTTGGTTAATTTGGTCCAGAACGGCCTAATATCGCTGTGCTGTCCAGAGATGGCGTTAGGGTCGTCCAACTCCGTGAAATCGTTCGTGGATTCCATAGCTCTTATCGATTCCGCTAACTCATCAGCCTTAGTCATAAATGTCTCCTTAAAACCAGAATTTTTTTGGCTTCTAGTATTCCCCAATCGTTCATCGATCATACCTTTTAGGTCATTTAAAAGTATAGTCCAACTTTGATGAGTACTCTTCATTTGTGTGTCCTGCTGATAGCCTGTTGATGTCGTCTCAGCCGCCTTTTTTTTTCTAACTTTAGAATAAATATGTTTATTCTAAAGTTAGAAGCAAATGTATGTTTTAAATTTACTTGTCAAATATTTTTTTTCTTCTTAACATTTATTAATAATTTTTTTTTATTTTATTTTTTTGCCTTTTTTTCATTTATTTTGCTAAAGAATATATTCAAGAGAATAGTTAAAAGTATATATAATAGAATATTTAATTAATGTCCATAAAAAAAACTTTAGAGAAATTCTATCATACGAAATAAATAGTTTTACTCAAATGTATGTTAACAAATATTCTGTACCAAAAAATATATGATTCGACATATCCGTATTTTTTTTTAAATTATCAATAAAACAAATTTTACAAATGTGAAACTTTAATTGCCTTTCTGTTTTTCCGATATTTTTTGACTATCAATTCTCTGTTTATTAATTTAATGGAATGATAGACCCTAAGAAGCATAAATTTATGTATAATATTAGAGCAGACTTCTCTGCAAATCTCGTAGTTCTCTAGCAATTGTTTTAATATGGGTTGACTTACTGATTTCAGTCGTCCCAGGACATAAGGCATGTGCATTAATTTTAAAAAATTATTTAAAAACGTTGTCTCCAAATTTTCAATGAAGTCTATTGCAATGTTTGAAGGCACAGTTAAATTTCCGAATTCTGAAACATCGTTTATATGCCTTCCAAAAGAGGAACTGCTGATTGATGTTTGACAACATCAAGTCTTCATTGATGAGGACTGATTTGCAGGTAGTGCAGTTATGGTTATCAAAAGCTTTTTTCATTATATAAACCGTTACATATACAATTGCTGCTTCATTAGGGAAGTTTTGAAGAGGGGGTTCTTCTTTTGTTTCGCAGTATTTTCCGATAATAGGAAACTGATTTCCGGCAGATGACATCTAAAAAAAATTCACATAATAAAGTTTTAAACAATGTATTAGAACTAAATTTCAACTAATAAATAATAAATATTAAATAAAAATACAAATTCAAATAAATACTAAATAATAAATATTAAATAAAAATACAAATTATATAAAAAATAAGGTATAATAAACAAAAATAATTAATCTAAATCAAAATAAAAAGCTGACGTTTCAGATAGAGCCTATCCTTTATCAAAGCAAAAAAAGGATAATTCTCTAAAAACAAATAGAATATTAGAGAATTATCCTGAAGTTATCCTGAAGTTAAATTTCAACTAATAAGTTTTCTTGAAATATTACCTACCTCGCTCAATGTTTGTAAAAACATATCCAGGTCGTTAATGCAATTTGCATTCACAGAGGGAGCCAAAAGATTTGTAATTGCTATTTGCTTAATAGCAGATTTGAACTGAAATGGATCTGGATTGTCTCTGTGTCCACCTTTATGTCTTATTATACAAAAAACATTCTCCAAACTATCTTGGTTCAGTCTGTTTGTTAATAAAAACTTTTGAGTTGTTTTGATTTCATTCCACAGCAAAAGTAAAGCCTTTATTGTTTGCTTCCATCCTTCCAAACATGGCACTGGTTTATTAGAGCCTACAATTTTTATTTTTTCAAACCAATTCAAACAATCTTCCAAGAATGGAATATGAGTGCTCTTTTCGGATAATGCACGACGCATTGGTTTTGCATCTGTAATATTGCCACTGTTGAAGCAATCGAATAACTTATCTACTCGATCAATAAAGGTCGCAGTGTAAACTGCATCGGCAGGCAATACACCTAAAAACCAATATGAAAATTAAAAGAAAATAAATATATATGATTGAGAAATTATTAAATATATTCCATGAGGAAGGAATTTATGATTCAATTAAAATCACTTACCTCTATTACTGAGGCAAAATATACCAGCAGCAACTGTATGACTAAATACCTGAGTTGCTAACCTAACTCTCATTTTAGAGAAAGGGGGTAACTCTATGTGTCTCTTTGTGAGTTTAGGTGCCATCCTCACTTCACATTTTTGGTCTTCTTCGAAAAAAATTTTTATGTATTGCCATTTGACTATTTTTCCATCAATAACGAAATCATGCTTATGCAAATTATTTCTTACTGATTTAAGCAAATGTGGAGGGTCGTAAAATGAAATAATTTTTTTTGAATTTTGAATTAAAATTGGATTTTCTATGGTTACTCCTAATTTTCTCAACGCTGAGCGATTATTCGGTCCTTGGTCACAAATTAGAGCTTTAATATCTAAACCGATTTTTTCAACGTTATCTATAGTTTCCAAAATTAGAGTGACTAGCAAATCAGAATCTACAGTATTTTCAGACAAAAAGTAACAAACAATTTCTTTCCATTTCGTTGATAACCCTCGGACCATAAAAACAAGTGCATAATTTGCAGGATTTTCTGTTCTTCCAATTGTCCCGTAATCTTCGAATCCTTCAATTAAATCGGTTGATCTTTGATAGACTAGTCCTTTTTTTAATACTATTTCGTCAAAAACTAAAATACACTGTTTTTCATTTGGTGAAAGAGTTTGAATTTTTTTTTTCAAAATATTTTTCTGCTCGACAGAAAATCCGGGCTGAAAATGTAATTTTTGGAGCCATCTCTTAATGGTTCGTACAGTTGGCAATTGTAACATTTGAAAACAAAATTTATAAGCTTTTGGACCAGCGAAATATAATGATAAGGCAAACTTTAAGTCGAAAAATCGCAATGCGTTTATTTGTAAGTAATTTTCTTAATTTCTTCTTTCGTGGTGTCAGCTGAGTTTTTGTAGCACATGGTGATTCTATGTTACTCGTACTAGGTTCTTGGGCTTCGTTTTCCACAGACCAAAGAGAAGGCGATAATTCAGTGGATGCCAATTCAGTTGGAATGTTAGGTGACTGAGGTTCACTTGTTGGAAGTAATTTACAAACAGATTCGCCTGAAATAAATAACAGACTATAAATGAAATCATTTTTTTTTCTAGGTAATCCACTCCCTTCAAATGTTTCAGGAGTATTGATCAAAAATCAATTTTTCGCCCATAATTGGTTAATCAATTTTTTTAAAGTTTTTTTGAAAAAAAAAAAAAGAATCTTTGTGCGGGAGGCTAAATAACTCCAAAACGGCTCATCAAGCCAAATAAGTCATGTACATAAAAATTGTCTTAATGGGGGGAGTCCGTTCATGTCGAATTTGTTGACTTTTGTTCGCTAGAATGAACGCTACAGCCATTTCTTTATTTTTAGAAAAAACTTAATATCTCTAAATAGGCTTACCCGATTAACATAAAAAATACGCCAAGGCACAATTTAAGGTACTCTCAAAATTATGAGTGCTATTTGCCGTATCGGAGGAGTTAGCTGCACAAAATTGGGGAAATTTTTTTTTTTTTTTCAAAATTTCAACATTTCTTTTCGAATCATGACTTTTAAAGTCGATTTCAGAAAAAAAATATAATAATGAGTTTCGGAAACGAATACATAGGCCTTCACTCTTAGAGAATGCTAGGCCAATAAATATTTAAAATTTTATATCCACAAGAAATTATGAAAAGAGAAGAAAGTAAATCTTACCAATGTCGTGCGTTTTAATTTTTTTCACAGGTTGTGTCGGATGTTTTTTAATTATTCTTCTTTTACTTCCAATAATTGGGGGTGGATTAGGTACATTAAATAATGTTGGTACAGCATTCCATATAAGTTTATTTCTGTGTTAAAGAATACAATTTTTATGAAGTTAGAATAAATAATAGTAGAAGTGAAAGAGTTTAGCGATAATTCGATATTAGATGATTCATACTTGATTTGAGCATTCGTAAATTGACTTGGTTCAAAATGTTCAGCACACAGCCAATTATGTTTATAAAGCAATTATGTGCTTTCTTTCGTTTCCAAATCACTTCTTCTGCAGTTAATTATCCACTGATTGCATCTGATACAAATAGTATACACTGAGTTAGCAAAACTCATGGGATAGTTACTTAATATCTGGCCGGGCCACCTCTGGCCCTGTGGAGTGCAGCAATACGGCGTGGTAGTGAGTCTGAAAGTCCCTGGTACACGTCTGGAGGCAGTTGACACCAGATAGTCTGCAGAGCCGAAGATAGTTGCTGCCCGTTCGTGGGCGGATGATCCAGTGCCCGGAGCCTGACTTCAACAGCATCCCAGATATGCTCGATGGGATTCATGTCAGGGCTCCGGGCTGGCCAGCTCAGTCGTTGGGCCTCTCCTGCATGCTCCTCGGACCATTCGCGGACGACCTTGGAGCGATGTGGTGGAGCATTGTCATCTTGAAAGACTGCTACGTCGTCAGGGTGTTGAAATGTCAAAAACGGGTGCAGATGGTCTCCGATGAGTTGACGATACCGTGGTCCATTCAACGTTTGGTCCAGGATAACCAGAGGGCCCATTCCAAACCAGGAAAATGCACCCCAGACCATCACTGACGCCCCACCACCCTGCACCACCACCTGTTGGCATGCGGGATCCATCGTTACGTGAGGTCTGCGCCTTACACGGTGCCTCCCATCAGCGTGGTACAGTTGATATCGTGACTCATCTGACCATATGACGTTACGCCACTGTTGCAGAGTCCAGCCAAGATGGTTGGTGGCAAATGCACGCCGGAGTGTCCAATGACGCTGGGTAAGCATTGGCACCCGTGTAAAGCGACGGCTGCCAAACCCGAGGGCATGCAGATTCCGACGGATTGTCCACCGAGAGACGTTTCTAGTGCGGCCAGTATTGAACTGGTCTGTGTTTGCTGCTCTGTTGCGCTCCTGTCTCTCTGAACCATTCGTCCCAGGTGTCGCCGGTCACGATCATTCAGGGCAGCTGGACGCCCGGTATGGTGCCTGTTGTGGACTGTGATGCCTTCATCCAGCCATTCCCGATACACCCTGGAGACAGTTGAGCGGGGAAAGCCAAATTCCTGCACCACTGCCGAAATGGAACATCCCATGCGTCGGGCACCTACTATCATACCCCGTTCAAAAGACGTCAACTCGCGACGACGTGCCATTTCTGATTAATCACTTATCCAAGCTCTTCCCACAACGTCTAATGGTCCATTCCCAGAATCCGTTACCCCTGTGAATTCGTGAGCCATGCCCATCAATCAATGTGCTTGCTATCCCATGAGTTTTGCTAACTCAGTATATAATTTTTATACTATTTCTTAAAATCATAATGAATGATAATAATACAAGAACATTATAATGAAAATTTCTGAATTTGTAAATAATTCTTTTTAAATTAAAAAAAAAGATAAAAAAAAACAACATTAACACGATTTTTGGTTTATTTATATATTAATAAACTGTCTGAACTAACAGTTTGCTTACCGTTGAGAATCTTTGGGGAATCGAAAAAATGATAACTTTAGATTTTTTCCATCAGAATTAGTGCAATTTATTGCAGAACACCATCTTCTGCTTGTCTTTCTGAGAGCCATGGCAAAGTATTGCGGAATTAAAACTTTGAACGCAAATATTTATACTTAAGAGAAGAAGGAAATTGACGGGAAATAGAAGAAGGGTGATAGGAAACTATGCGTTTATTTCAGTTTTGAAGGGGGTAAAGATAAATTTTGTGACAGAAATAAAATGTTTATTTTTGAAAAATCTTTTAAGAAAATACGGAATATTCCTCCATTTTAAATATTTTATATATAACTAGCAGAATACCCAGCGTTGCCCAGGATAATTACACTTGTAGGTAAACAGAACAATCTCAAGAAGTTAAATTAAAACCCCAACTTGGGTGAATAATAACTCAATCAATACAACACAGCAAAGGGACTATCCAGCAATAATAATCTTTAAAAAGTGAAAAGGAAGTTCATCTTAGGCAGCATTAGAACAAATAAAAATATTACAAATTTAAACTTCCTTTTGGTAATTCATTATTTCTTTGAATATAATAAATAAATGTATATAAAATTATATATTTTTATAATTTAATTTCATCTGTGTGTATTAACTTTTTCTATTAAGTTTTTATGAAATTTAAAAAATAACAATCATAAATTGTTAAAAATTATTATTTATTATTATAATAAATTAATACAATATTACGTAAAAGCATATGCACAGTTTATCCTAATCAAATATGTATTAATTATTTTATTTCAAATATTTTATGATGAAGTTATCCAGTGAACAAAATAAAAATTAAAAAGCACAATAAAATGATTTTTTAATACATATTTTATTTTTCCCAGGTTAAACGAGAATTTTTACAATAAGAGGTTGAATATCAAACAATTTAAATACGATTTTATCACATTTTTAAAAAAATTTTTTTAATTCTAAAAAAATTATCAAAATATAACTTTTTATCATTGAGAATGCATGGAGGAATTTATTGATACCTACTACCCATTAGAGTCCGCCACTGATTTATGACGTGAACCAAGGTCTTTTATAGACCTTGACGTGAACATGACGTCACACGCTTACATGTTTTCCCCCGAACGGTCACTTCTTCCTGTTTTACGTTCTTTGGCGATAAGTATTGAAAGTTGGTTTTATTGCAAACGGAACACACCTTTAAAATAAGACAAACCATAGTGCTAAATAAAAAGCTATTATTTGAATTCATTATTCAGGAAATTATGATGAATGAAAATATTTACTGGTTTAGAAGCCATCGCCACACTGCTTTAGATCGACCGAACAACTCGACTCGGTTTGTTGCAAAGGCGTATAATTCATGAGTCCCTTCATGTGCCAAGTTCGTATTCAGGTGTTCACTATACCCAACCTGCGCATGTGCTGTTCCCGTGCGCTTCCCGTGCTCCGATCAGGAATTAACCGCCAGTGAGATCAGGTCAGTCTAGTTCTCACGGGATCATTGTGGAACAGACGGGCGGCCCGTAACCCACTGCGGTCAACGGCGGGAACAGAGACAAATGAAAGTAATTGTCTCTGGGCAGGAATCATAAGCTACTACGGAAAGGAGATCTCAACGTCGGACCCAGCATGGTTTCAACGGGACGATTCAGCGTTATGTGTCGTGCTCTCCGAGACTGAAATCAGATGCAAATTTCAAAAGATAAGTGCACATTTCAATTCACGGGCCCATCGCGTGTGTTAGTTTTAAGAACAGTATTTGAACTATAGAATTTTAGTGTTTGTTTTAACTTAGAAATCGAGAGTATCTGCTTCTTTTTTATTTATTTATTTGAATTCTATAATAATCACTTAAAACCTTTTCTCAATCAAATTTTTTTTTTTGATTAATAAAGAAGAATTGAATTTCAAACTGGTTTATTGATCCTTTTATAGAATTGTATCATAAAATGGGCCAATCTATTGTATGATCTGAATAGAAGGGATTATTAAGACGTTTACCGTTTCTTAATGCATGCTTAAAGTTATTTAAGATAGACACGTTCATTTCTTTGGGGCAGGTCAACTAGGTTCCGAACATTTGTTTAATTTAAATTATTGGAGGGAGGGACATACTATTCCTTGTTATACAATGCATGTATAGTTTTAAGACATACAAAATTTACTTGTATTTCTTTGGGCAGGTTAACCAGGTCAATAGGCCTATACTGAAAATAGATAAGAGGCTGTCAAATAGAATATAATTTTGAACTCTCATCTTATTATTTTGAATTTTATTCAATTGATTCATGGATATCTCTTAACTGCTAGAGTAGAATCCAAAATCGTCCTCATGCACTGGCGTCCGCGACACTTTCTTTCTCATTAATCACAGTAAGGTGATTTGATCAACCCCTGTATCTCACTGGCGTTCGTGACCTTTTACATTTCTTTTAAACGTAGGGACAATTGCTTGCAATTCACCAACGTCACACTGGCGTCCGCGACTTTTTATTTTTTTTATATAAACGTAGGGACAATCGTCTTACATTCACCAACGTCACAATTTATGTACTCTTTATTTTATCAATAAAAATAAACAAATCTTGTGAATGTGAAATCGTATATTTGAGCAGTTTATTCATGCTTGCATGATTCCTGCATGATTCCTGTTGATTGCATGATTCCTGTTGTCATCCTGATGAGGTGAATTTTTAAAAGAACTCTCTCTCTCTCTCTGCGCATCCTTTTCTTCCGCAATAGAAGGATAATCATCATCGGACACTACAATGTTGGATGATTCAGATGTGGGACCAGACGCTGAAGCTTCAGTTGATTTATTAGCATGACAGCGACGTTTCTTAGGAGCCATCTCTTGACGCGTCAGTGGCCGCCGCCCTTGAATCACCTAAGTGAAACATTGTACAACAAACTTTTTAAAATAGCTTCATACACATTCTTCAATCAAAACGACAATTTTTCAGCTTCTATTAACTTTTTTTTAATAATCTAATGAATCTAATGATTCCGTTAAAATTATAAAAAAAAAATTCTTTCTGGTATCAAAAATTACTTCGTCTTCCCTTCCAAATCTTGTTGATTTTGATTCACTAATGCCATGAGAATATAGCATCACAATTTCTCTTCTTGCTATTTATGAAAATCATCGACTCCGACAGGATGTGGGAAGGAAGTTGATGCCTTTTTTTTGATAAATTCCTTTGATACATAAATTTATTCTTAAACATTAATACCTTTTTAGGATAACCAAGATTTAATACTGGTAGAGGATGACGTTCTAAAAAGTGCACAGAGCAGACCTGTAAGGGAAAAAACATACGTTGATTAACATCCCTAACTTACACAGCAACAATTGTACTTTTCATGAAATCAAATTTTAATACTCACCAGAGAACGTTTACTTGGAACGAAATCTTTTCGATAAATTGCCTCTAACCACTGCCTTTGCATTTCTTCAGTGAAACGCATGCATGGAATACGGCACAACACATGGACAATCTTCATGAATAAGGGGTGCATGTGTAGGGCACACACTTCTTTCCATACTTTTATCTTTCCGTAATTGTTTGTACACCCAAACACTGCACATGACGTACCTCCAGATATTGTCTCTTCTTTTGGCCACTCCTCATTGTGTTTACCGATAAATTCGCACAATATCAGATCGAATTTCTTTATCGCTTCACAGACGCTAATGCATTTTCCACAGGAGGTAATGGCGGACGGAAGTGACCTTCTAGCGGCGGTTAAGGAAAACACGCGAAAACGAAAAGGTCTTTAGCGAAGTCAGTTACGTGTTGGAGCAGATAGCATTACCTGGTTTTCTAGTGACATAAAGTCGTGGTTTTATTTGAGTTTTGTAAAGTTTTTTTCCCTTTTGTAATAGAACGTGAATATGCTGGCATGATGATCATTTTTCCACCTCGTCTTCTCATATTTGGTCTTCGCGGCGTCTAGGGCCCCCCCCCCCCCGCTAGCCAGTATTTTTACCTGTAGAATGAATCGCTTAAGAAAATTATAGGTCTGCCACGCCCATTATACTAAAGAAAAAATGGCGGACGGCTTTTCAATTGGTTTCAAATAAGGCGGCTGTTCAGCCACTCTATGTATTCTATCTCGTTGCAGGTAATTCACATTCCCTAGGAGTTCTCGCAATGAATTCTGGGTTAGAAATGAACATGGCGGCCACCATTTCTACTAGCGGCTAATTCTCGAATTCCTCCGACCAATCAGAAGCGACAAAAGAAAAAAAAGGTTTCAGTTTCAGATTTCCACTCCACGTTCAGAGAAACCTCGAAGAGCCAACATGATGAACCCGCTTCGCATCGTAGAGAAATGCTACATGTTAAGCACCTTTATCTTCGCATCGAGCAGCTACTATGAGATAGGATGAATATTATGTATACGTATTATGAATGACGCCGACAATCTGCAATTCAAGAAACTCCACATTTCTATTAAATATACTAGATCACATGCGTGATGCGTTTCGATGCATCCCCCCCCCCCCCCCCCCACCCTCCACAAGCATTTTTACTCATTCTGCTCTGCTCGCATCGCTCTTTTTTAGTTTAGTTTATTTAATATTATCACAGATTTTACAATTAGTGCTACAAACTTGGAAAAATTACAATTTTAATTACAATATTAATAATAACTAAAAATAATCAATGTTCATAATAATAACGAAGTATAAAGCCAATATGTGAGGAAAATATTAACTATAAAGTCGTGTAAATTCATTAGAAAATTCAATAAAGTTAAAATTATTACAAATATTGCACAAATTTTATAAATGTTGAATTTTTATATAGCATTTATAATAAAATATACTTAATTTATAGCCTGTGTTAGTTTTTATTTTAAATAAACGTCTAAATGAAACGCTAAGTAATTAAAAGTTCTGTTTATTTTTTTAATTTTACTTGAAATTCGACGATTTTTAAGCAAGTTGAACCTTCCGTTATTTTAAATAGGAGGAAAAAAAAGAAATTTTTATTACTTAAATTTTCATATTTTGACCTGGCAGATTTAATAATTTTTGCATAATTATTGTTCCATAAGTTCATATTATCCATAAAATTAGACAATTTAGGTAATGTTAGATATAATTATAATTAATATAAATGAAACCGTTGACTAGAACATTTATAAACAATATCATTTTCTTATTCAGTTTAGTAAATGATTTTCATTTTATATTAATTTTAATGCAGATTAATTTAAATTTGTTGAAAAAATTTTAAGATGCTTTCATTTGAATTTAATTTCCAAAAACCGAGATTTTTAAGCAATTTTAAATGTGACATTTATTTGGCAGCAGTGAGCAGTCACACGTCGATGACAGTATTTAAAAGAATATATAAGTAGCGGGAAACTTTCGATTGATTCAGTACGTTAGTTTAAGGTGGCTTTGTATTACTATTGAACATCTGTATAATTTTAAATATCAGAATAAATAATTTTTATATCACTTGTATAGGGATATGCAAAAAAGATGATAAAAATTTTATTTGCAACTGTAAGATATTATTTTCGATTTTTTTGTCACCTAATCGATAATGAATGAAATCTAAACTATAATTAGGAATTGTCTTTGATGATGTTTATCTTGAAAAAAAATATAATAAAACGCTTCTTTTCATTTATGTAGTGCAAGAAAACAAGGTTAACAAATCGAAAACAAATTTCCATTACACAAAAGTGCAAAGTTGAACTAAACAAGATAAAAATGAAATACTAAAAATTAGACAAATCAAACTGAAAGAAATTCATTTTAGTAAAATTATTTTATAAAATTACGTGATCTTGTCAATTCGTCATTGAATGATATTTTTCCTCTTTATTCTTGTTCTTGAAAGTTTCAATCAAAAAAATCAAGCTATAGCCACATTACGTTATAGTTAAATATGACAGAAACTGATTAATACTACAATATTAAATAGCAAAACTCATTTTCTCTAGCATTAGCAGTGATTTACATTAGTGATGCAAGAGATTACATTTTTTAAAAATCGATGTTATTGTTACGATGTATCTATGTTTTCCATCCGATGTTATCGAAGATTTTATTCCGATGTTACTGAAATAACTTCGCTGAGCCCGCCAGTAGCAATTGAAATTATCGTTCTTGCAATTGAAATTATTTTGTTTTGTGTAGCAATTGAAACTATATTCATTGAACGTTGCTTTTGCAATTGAATATTCTACTGAAAATACTACTACAGAAAAACATCGATGTTTTGATTCGATGTTGCATCCCTATATCCTTATAGTTTAAACACTTTAATCAGGTCATCAGAAAATACGCTTTGAATCGCTACTCATCTTACATCATGGCCTTCGAGATATTAGGCCTCTGCAAAGATAGACAAAAGAGGGCGCAACACGTACGTTTGTTTCTGATTGGTGGGAGGAATTCGTGAATTAGCTGCTAGTCCATTTCTTCAGTTCGAAGTGCGAGGAAGGCGATGAAGGAGGCTGAGAAACAAGAAGAGATGTTAAAAAAGGAAATTTTAATTTCCGAAATTGAAAAACGGGACGCTATAGGGGGGAAATTTTAATTTCCATCGTTTAAATGGAATTTCATTGAAATTTCCAATGTTCCAACGACGATATGAATAATCAAATTTAATAATAACCTTTTTCTTTTTAATAATAACAGACGCAGCTCAGAATTGCCAGCCATGTTTATCAGGTCATTTCGCGTTCTGTTCTCGCTGGCTATGTGTTAACTATGTTGAATATCGTTGCAATAGCATAAACGTAAAGCATAAAACGAATGTTGTTTACGCTTGATGATTATCACTTTAAACTTTCGTTACTAGTTCTCGCAAGCTATGTGGTCAAGACTTTAAGGGGGGGAAAAACCCAAACCCGCCAGCCTTCAAATTGTAGTGTATTATGTTCAGAACATTTTTCTGAGGATCAAATGGATAGAAAAAATAAATAATAAAAAAGACAAGTGTGGATAATTGTAATGGTAAACTAAGAAATAAAAAACTCTTTCACCACAACGATATATCGTTGTGGTGAAAGAGTTTTTTATTTCTTAGTTTACCAAATGGATAGAACATCTGTTTCTTCTGTTCGGCTAAGTGAGAATGCTGTTCCTAATATATTTAAAGGTTTTCCGTCGTATTATCAAAAGGTTTGTAGAAAATAATGTTAATTAAAAAATTCAATAATAGGCGATAAATTAATCATGCATGTATGTAATTTTTAAGATTATTTATTAATTTCTGTTAAAAGGAAAAAGATTATTTTTAATTACTGTATACTACACACATGTATGAGGCTACTTAGGGTGACCAGATTTTTTACGACGCTAATCGAAACACAGCCGTGAAGAATCCGGAACAAATCCGAGACACGTAATTTTTGGCAATTAAATATATCAATATCCAATTAATATATATTTATCCTTTTTATTAAAAAAGTACGTTTATTTATTCGAAGCCAGTACACTGAAATCAGGACTGTTCCGGAAAAGTGGGACGTTCTGGTCACCCTAAGACTACTACATGTATAAGACGGTCCCCTTTTGAGGCCAAAAAGGCAAAGAATGTATTATCCCGTGTACATGGCCAAAAGGGCTTATACTTACTTATAACAAGAAATAAGAAGGTCCGGGAATAGCAATGCGGTAGATACTTAATAATGTCAACAACGTTTCGAAGTAAGTTCATCATCGGGGCAAATGGAGATCTACAAGATAAGAAAGCCAATGCTCCCACTATAAACTAGCAACACAGAAGAAACGCCAACGAACCAGATCAAGACTGAATTTTATTTTTAGTTAATTTTTAATTATTTTTCTGCTCTGTTTTTTTGTTTCTGTATATTTTTTTGTTTTTTGTTCCTGTATATTTATTTTTTATATCTATATACTAAAACTCTTGCGTGTATTTAAGGCCGATTCCCATAGCTCCGATTTTAAGTGCGATCATGCGATAATCGCATCTGACTGAGTCGAGCCTATGGAAACCGATTTTCTTATCCTCCGATTTTTAGCTCCGATTCGTATGCCCGACTGAAATCGCGACTACAAATCGTCAGTCGCAGTAGTTTGAACCGTACAAACTTTTCTAAGTCCGATCCCGCGATTTCGATCACGTGATATACTCGCGCATGCGCTTTGAGGATCCTGGTTGCAGATCCCGCTAATCTGAAATTATCCAACATACTACTTGTTTCTGACTACCTAACATACTTTTATCATCGTAGCTACGCTAATTAAATTAAATTTAAAATTTAACTGGCAGCCAAAGCAGATTATCTTTTTAGTGTTTCCCTTCTCGAGGAAGTGGGACAGAGAGAGTATTTATATAATCTAAAACAAAATGATTACCTTAATTGTAAAAAAACGAGGGCTGCGTGGGCCGAAATCGCGAAGAAATTGAACCATGATGGTAAGTTTTTTTGTTCTATTTTTCCATGATTCTTATCTAATTTTGCTTTTTTCTTTTCCTAATAAAATAAGAGCTATAATTTTTTGACAGTACAAAAATATCAACGATGCTGGCGTTCATTAAAAGACGTATATAATAGAAAAAAAAAGGAGATGGCTAGCAAGCCTAGCGGCTCGGCGGCTGACAACGCATCCGCCGAAGACTGGCCGTACTTCGAGCACATGACTTTTTATTCACGTGTTCAACATTATCGTCCGTAAGAATCTGATGGTTCTAACCTCACACTTTTCTTTTTCTTTTTTTTATACATGACATTGGTTTTAATATTTATTTTTTTTTCTCGTTAGAACGTCCGAAAACTTGGATGAAAGTGAAGTCTCTGGCGTCGAATTGATCATTGATTCAATGTCACAACCTAATCTAACACAAGAGATACATGATTATGATGATGATGATGATATGGATGCTATTACAGAGGTGGTGCCTAAAGTTCAGGTTCAGGTTGGTAAAGTGATAAATTTTAATTTAACATTATCTGGTTACGTTTTCCATAATTCTTTTCATATATATATACACATTATAGTTTGCCAATCCGACTGAGACATTGTCGTCATCATCTTCATCCCATTCTGAAGAGAAACGACGTCCTAATTCCAAGGTAATTATTAATATAGGATATAGTTGAGGTATATGAATGATAATTAAATTAAAAATACATTTGCTTGCCAACTTTAATGTAAACTTTTTAAATAAGGAAATTAATTTATAATAAAAGTGGAATTTGGGTGAAACAATTTTTTAACAATAATTACAGAATAAATCATGTATAGCACAAGTGGTACATCAATCCATCGAGTAATATTGCATCATGACTGTCTCACTCTGGGTAACCATGAACTGTTATTTTCACACAGGTAGTCTCCCCCCCCCCCCCCAAAAAAAAAATACTATCCTAATAACCCAAGAACAAGAAACTACCAGTGATTCCAACACATAACTGATTACGAATAAAGTAGTTACAGATTGATATCTTGAAGAATTTTTTTAGTTTTGATGTTACAAAATTGTTTTTTTTATCAGTCAGTATTTCCAAAGGAAAACTAGTTATTAAAAATTGTTTCACCCAAATTCTACTTTCATTTTAAATTAATATCCTTATTTTAAAATTTTACACTAATGTTGAGAAGCAAATGCATTTTTTATTTAATTATTTAACACTGTTTATTGATAATATTCCCAAATTGATAGTGATGAAGCTTCAGGCCCAATATTTTTCCAAACTTCATTTATGATCAACATTGAGTCACTTGATATTATTTTTTTTTAAAGAACAATCTTAAATGTTCTAATTACATTTATTTCTACAGAAAAGAAAACATCAATAGCCTGATTTTACCAACATGATGGATAATGTTGGTAAATTGGCGTCAACAATGCTGCAGCACTTTGCAAGCCCACCTGAGAGGGACCCTATATTTCAGGCATTTTCTGATAACCCGTATAAGGGTTTCCTACTTCAGTTGGGTGAGCATATGCGCCTGCTAACTGACGAAGAGGTTGTGACATTCGAAATAAATGTTCTCCAAAAATTTAAGGACCTATTAGCTAAAAGGCACTCTTAGGTAACAATAACTGTAATTGGATATTGTTGAGTTTTACCCTATTATTTTGTCACGATCTTTCAATGATTGGAGTTTTTTATTTTTTATTTGCAGATAAATAAAATTATGTAAAATAAGCTTTTTTTGATAAAAAATTGGTGTTCTCATTTAAATAAAGCAACAAACTTTATGATTAACAAAACTTTATTACATCAAGCTTATAAAAGTTCACAAAGTGTATAGACTAACATTACATAAGAGAAGGTTTTTACATGTGAAAAAATTTAAAATTTCTTGCTGCTGTGGTAACCTGAAATAAAAAAGAATATTAGTTCTTGAGGTGAAAGATTTCTGAAATTATACTATCAACTGATTTTCTGAAATAATAACTGAATTCATGGACATTTATGTGTAATTTTTGGAAACTAATTGTGACAGCTAGGAAACAATCCATAACTGGCTCCCAATAGCAATGGGATTAATGATAAAATATTGGAATTGTGCAAACTGATCACAATTCCATACAAGTCAATGTTAGAATATATAATTCGTAAAAATTGCACCTTTGGCCTAGTACGGAATCTCTCTGTCTCAGATAGTTGTGCAACACACAGGCAACTTTCACGCATTTTCCACACCTTCAGGTGCCATATTAATAGTTTTCTGAAACAGCTGCCATCTTGCAACAAAAATACCAAAGGTGTTTTCGATAATACGCCTACTTAGTATAGAGTAGAAAATTCAGTAGGTTATATAATGGTAAGAATAATTATATAATGCAAGGGTATCATTTACTATGCACACCTGTAATTGAATATGCGCTTCTTCTCTGTCAACTGGTCCCCTGGGTACGGCCGCATTAGGTTTGGCAGCAGTGGAAACGCCTCGTCTCCTACAAAAGCATACGGTAATGCTATTGCTGAAGGTGCTATGTTTTTTGGTTCTGGCAGGTCTAAACGTCCTTCCAGTAACTGAAAGAAAATAAGTATTTTTCGAGAGAAAGCATCTACAACATGCGAGTATATCATAATTACCTTTTTCCCCAATCCTGATCTTCTGAAGATACCACCATCACTTTGTGATCCGTATGAGCCAATATCAATTGTCGTGAAGTTGTACGAAGCATCACACGTGGCGAGTAGAACAATGCTATAGAAGCCTGTTATAAAAAAAAATTAGATTGCAACAAAAAAAATAAAGCAATAAGAGTTATGATCAAACATTTTATAGTGATGCACATATGATGTTGATTTTGTACTTTTGTAATTATAATACAGGCTTCCTGAATCGGGTGGACGTTTTATTGCGATGTGCTTCCCATCTAAAGCACCAACACAATTTGGGAAATACCAAAGCTGAAAGAAATCTTCTGAAATTTGGTGCCACATTTCCTGAGTTAGTCGCTGCATATAAAATTAATTTTTTTATTAAGACTATATTGCTGTCAGAATAAATCATTATAATTTGTTATATATATTATAAGTGAATAAACAACATATTACCCTTAAAAAAAGTGGCTGCAATTCTGTATATAATACTTGAGTAGTATCTCTGATTACATTGCAGATAGTTGATCTGCCTACTTTGTATATACGGGCTAATCGTTTCTGCGAAGTCCCAGATGCAAGAAGCGTGGAAAGAGTGTGTAAGTTATTACATGTATTTTTATAATCATGTTGTTTTCTTACAAGATGTTCACTCACTCTAAGGTTATCAATAGGCGTAAAGTTGGTGAAAGTGCTTCCTGGGTCAAACTGATTCGGCTAAGTTTTCTGCCAACAGGTGACAGCAGATGCTCAAAACTTTGCTGGTCCATTCTAAATGATTCTATGAACATTTGGGGATCACTATTCAGAATTCTTGGTATCTATAGATAGAAAATTTATAATTACATCAATAAGTTAAAAAAAAGAACGCCTAATTCTACTGTGACCCACCTTCCCCGCTTTATATAGATCAACAACTAGTGTCGGGTGGAACGTGTGTCAAGGGTTCGGGACTGATACTTTCGAGGTGTGATTCTTAAAATTTAAAAAATAAAATCCTGCACCTGATCGATTAATTAGATATTCTCTCTTTATTCCCCATAAACCATATAACATTCAAATTAGGGTAATTTACATATGATTAGTTAGACGTGTGTCAATGGTACAGCTCATGGATGATAATTTTTAAGAAAGTAACTTCAGCAGAGGGCCCTCTCTGAGCTAAAGAACTATATTTCTTATTTAACTCTTATTATCAATCATAATAAGCGCATTAACAACACCAAACGTCAGATTACGCAACTAAGAGCTCTGTGCAATAGTTTAGGCACATCTCAGTTGTACAGGGATAACGCTAGGCAGCGGATCGCCGCAACCGTGATCCCTCAGTTATTTGGACTTGGTTTCTGTGAGCCTCTCCACTAGCGCGCCAGGAATAAATAAGTGATCACATTTTAATTTTTCTGTTAAGTCATTCTACATCGAATGACTTATCTAATACAGTAATTTTATCAAAATATCACGTATATTATAATAGGTTTTCATATTGACAGTTGATCTTCCTAATGATATCATTTTTTATTTTACAAAATATACAAAGAAATTTTGTACGAAGGGAGGAGGAGCTGATATTTTTGAATAATAATAAAAATCTAATTGACTATTTTAATATGAAAAATTTAAATGGAATTCAGTATTAAAATACACATGTGTTACTGATTTTATTACATTAAGCATGTATGGGGGGGGGGGGGTTTAATATATTTTGTAAATTTTTACCAATTTCACCAAGGAATATGAATTTTACTTAAAATTAAGTTACAATCTTTATTGTAATAAGATAATTTATACAGGGTGGAACAAAAGTCCGGGACCCCTTTTATTTTTTGAACCGAAGTGGGCGATAGGTTGGTCCGATTTGGATGATATTTTTTTTGTTTTGTTTGTTTTTTTATGCTGAACAAGTTTGCAATTGGGTATTTTTCTCTATCCCTTACGGTTTTTGAGATAAATTTTTAATGTGTCCTAATTTGCATATTTGGGATGATGAAAAGTGCACCATGGGATAGGCCACCCACAACTTCCTATTCATTGGATTCATCAAAATTGACATATCTGCTTCGGTTCAAAAAATAAAAGGGGGGTCCCGGACTTTTGTTCCACCCTGTATAATAATGATCTATCGCCAGCTCCTGCCCCGCAATATAATAGCATCCCGTGATAATAAAATCCTAGAATTTCAATCTAAATTTCCATGTATGCAATGCATAGGCCTAATAAATAATAAAAAAATACTGAATTGAAAACTAATTGAACAAAGTAGGATAATATTTTTCCAGGTATTCATGTATTTAAAAGAATTTTAATAATTATCTCCATTTACTTCTCTTAATGTTACGTAATTAACGATAATATTCGGAATAATTAAGGGATATCAATAAGTAACTGAGCTCTTGTAAAACTTAACACGAAGAAGGCAAGAAGAAAAGCCAATATAGTAGGAAAGTTTATTTTATTTTATTATTTTTTTATGTAAAGATTATACACAATATAAGGTATACACAATACAAAAGTATCCTTACTGTAAGATAAACTTTAAAAACAAGTTATGAAGAAATTACCTTATTAAAATTAATTTTTTTCTCTGAGTTTAGAATCTAAAAGTAAAGTACAGCTAGTGTTGATATCATTATTAATCTGAAGCAATCTCTGTCGTTTATTTTTTCTTTGTGACTTGAATGATGGCCATTGTGGAATGATTTTAGTGTTTGCTGTTTTTTTATGTTTTCAACGTATTGTTGTTCACTGACTAGTTTAAACTTTACATTGTCGTGTTTTTGTAAATCATTTGCACTTCTCAATATCCTTCCTACTTTTTGTTCCAATTCTCTTTCTGAGTGGCAATTGTCTACGATTTCACTGATTTTCAAGATTAGTTTCTTTTTTGCATTTTCTATTGCTGTGGCAAGTGAAGAAGCATTCCCACTCAAACAACGTACATGAACATCCATTTCTAGCTGCTTTTCTTCCATATAATTATCAGATGCAATCTGTAAGCCAATGCTACCAGTAGTAGAACTGTCTGATAAAGTTTCAGGTATGAGATCTTTAACCTTCACTGCTCTGCAAAGAAGGACACATGTTTGAATAATCCACGCAAGAACAACTGAAATTATGGAAACATGCATGGCAATCTAGGCACATAAGTGGACACTTTTCTGAGCATTCACCACAAAATGATAAACGGTACAAACCATTTTCCAGTGAAGCAGATAAAACATCCCACTCTTTCTCATTGCTTGTAGCAACTATCATGTCAGTTTTAAGTTCGAGACTGTTCTTGTGTCGGTTTCTAAGAATACGTATCTTATATGAAACTTTCCCTTTGTTTAGTGCACACAAACGATCAAATTGTTTGTTTCGCAAATATTTCATCACAGCATGAATTGTTTTATCTAAGCGTTTCACTCGTTTTCCTTCAAGATAATCATATTTAAAAACCTTATGCATATTTTCAATATGCATTGATGTATTTATCCCAGCATTTAGTCGATAACAATATGCCCACATTTCTGGGCGCTTTGCATAATATGTACTAAAGTAATTCCCAAACAATTTTGTTTCTTCATTTTCAGATAGCTGCAAGCAAAATTCGTTTAATATTTTGTGAAATGCAGTTTTATCAGTTTCTTGAAGTATGCTGTGCAATTTTTCGGTTATATTTCTTTTAATGTCAGAGTTTCCTGTGATAAGTGATATGTTTTTCTTCCAAGCACGCTGCACATGCCAAGCACACAAAAGGCGCTGGCCTGAAAAACCAAAAATGCCTTCCCAAGCATTAAAAAATGCCCCTGCATCATCACTCATGAACACTCTTGGATTAATGTCTCCTACCGCATCTTTTATACATTGAAAAGCAATCTTTAAAGTAGTTTCATCTTGTCTACTAGTAAATATAAATGAACATGGGAAGCCTTCTTTTTTGTCATCAGTCACAAGTATAGTAATAAGTTCAAAATCATACGCATTTGTCCCATGGGTGCCATCTATAACAATTGTATCTCCATATTTTAGTAGCATTTCTTTTTGAGCTTTTGTCATAATGACGAGGAGAAAATCATTTTTTGCTAGAGCAGAATAATTTCTTGATAGTTCACCTTGACGTTTGTAACAGCGAATAGGATTTTCTTCATATTGTGAAACACTTTTAACCCACTCGTCCACACTGATGATATCATTTCCATGAAAAATGCCGTCTCTGCATATATTGAAATCTCGGGCAATATTTCGAACATCTCTTTTGGTCACAAGATGTATACGTTCCAACTTCTCTCCATTTACTGAATTCCGCACATCATCAAGAAGCGCATCCACCCTTATATTTTGCTGCATTTTGCTTGCTAGTGCAATACGTTCTTCGTTTCTTAGAGGTATGCGTCCAATTTCTATTGTATGCCCAACGTGAGTTGCAACAAATTCAACTTCAATGCAATCTTCCGCAGCTTTTAAAGTTACAATTCTGGCTGGGCAGTGATAGCTAATCTTATTAGAGCCTTGAGTTTTCACAGACTTTTTCCTATTTTTTTCTGATACTCTGGATTTTCCACTTCTGTGACAATAATAAGCAGTTGTCTCAAACCCATTGGACAAAACTGCAGGCCTGTGTTTCACAAACAGCGAATGCGTAGAGCTCTCCAAATTTTCCTTCCATGAAAAAAATGAGTCTTCAGACGAAAATACTTCATAATTTGTTTCTATGTTGATATCGTGTACACAAATCAAATGATCTTGTAACTTAACATATGTCGAAAAATCTCGATTACATAAGCCACAAATAATAGTTACTGGTATGACAGGTTCTTGTTTGTGTATTTCTCGCAAGTGACGATTCAAGTGGCCACTGCAACTAAAACTTTTATCACAGATGACGCATAAATGAGCCATGTGGCAGTAAGAATTCTAATAAATAGATAAAAGGAAAAAAAAAAATATTTCAGAATAATATAGCCAGAAACTATTCATTTTTATTTTTTAGTATTTAATGTTTCATTTCAAAACAGAAACCAGATTTAAAAGTAAAATTATTTATGCTGTCCTTAGTTAGGCCTAACATTGTAGTGAATATTTGAAATTCAGACCATATACCAATAACTTTTTCTACAAAAATTTTAAATGAAAATTATTTAATAATATTTGGTAAAACTATAAAGCATTCTTACTTATTACATTCGCAAATTGAAGGTGAAGAACGCTAGTAATCGTCTGTACGGACACTCCGTTTCTGGAATCGATGTATTGGTTGGCAAGCTGTCCTTCTTATCACTTATTTATTCCTGGCGCGCTAGTGGAGAGGCTCACAGAAACCAAGTCCAAATAGCTGAGGGATCACGGTTGCGGCGATCCGCTGCCATAACGCTAATCTACTTTACTTTCACTTACACATCGGCAGTGCTTATTGTACACATAGACTCAACGCACACAAGCGTCGTACGGACCTTTTAGTTACGCATCGCATAGGAGGAGGCCCGCAGTAACCTCTTGTCCCTACTCCGATGTGTTTGCTACTCAATGAGGTAGCATTAAATGCACTCCGGTGGTCGTGGTCGGCAACGTTTACTCAATGAGAGCAAGAGACACTCCCACGCGGACAAAATGTGCAACTTCCCAACAAAATACGATTCGGATCAAGAACTCCTGTTTACGACTGATCTATAGCTTAGCTGCGGCCGTCTGACTTTAACATAACATTAAGCATAAATCTCAAGTAAATACTAATATGCATTTTCTATTTTAATTTATAGCATAACATTTTATCTCGATCATAACAATACGAACTCATTACAACGTTTCTCCAATGTTCATTTTTACGCAGTTCTTGCCAATCCTATGACAGTCTCCGAGCTATGCGAACAACTGTTCTCTTTGGAAGAAACTTATTCACTTTATCTTTTGCTACTTAAAGTTTTACTGTATCTTCGCAATGAATCGATAAAATCCCGTGAACCCACAACATGAAACGAACTTACCGAAAATGTCATCTATATTGCTCGTTGTCTTCGATGATGCGTGGAACCTCGATCTCCGATCGAACGTAACGGCCAGTCGGACTGTTTAGCGTCGGTATTCTATCGGATCTGGATTGCTTTATTTTCAATTAAAACTGTAACTAGTATTTTGTACAGTTTAATGATTAAAGCATTTCGCTTCAACCAGCGAGCATAAATTAACAGCAGCACTTGAACTTTCCGGCGTTCCCACCAATTTGCCTATCCCCATGTCAGTCTCCAGCGGTTGCTCGCAGCCAAAAAAAAAAATTTTTTTAATATATCCAAAAAAAAAAAGAAAAACAACAACAATAATAATAAAAGAAAACTGAGATCGCACAGCTTCTCCGAAAAGATCTCAAAACAACAATGCCTTCTCAGCAACAATGGCGATTCCTGTTGCACGAACATCGTTGCAACAGCAATCGTCAACAATTATTTAAAAAGAAAACAAGAGCCTTTTAAACTGAATATAGTTAAACATCTAAAATATAAAATGTTATTTTTTACTAATTAAATTATGTGCTAAAAAAAATTATCTAAATTAATAAACATTTTCGAGAGAAACAAAGAGAGAAAAGATTCAAACAAAAAAAATTATAACTACCACCAAAAGTTTTTATATAAAAGAAAAGGACCAAATAAACCCCTACACTTTCTCCGCCGGACCCATGTGATACTCACTGACATGGAATGTCACACTATAAGATTCCATTTCATATTTTTTCTCCCATGTTACTTCTGAGCAGATAGTTTTTCATGAAGTGTTCCCACTCATGTAATAATAATATTTGCTACTCAACTATTGCATATAAAGCCAACACGGTAAAGTAAATGAAAAGAAACTAAAATGGATAATTAGAGAATTGAAATGAAAATGCTTCAATATTTACAATTTGACAGTTTATTTCTGATTAAAAACAATTTTAGTAACATAAGGATGCAATAAGAAGATATCGCTCAAGATCCGAAATATTTATAATTATTTTTATTAACTTACTGTTATTGCTTTAAATACATTTAATTAAATAATTGCTTGAAGAGTTGACATTACTAAAAAATTTATTATTTAAACAAGATGAGTGATATTATTTGAAGCCTGATGTTATTTAATTCGTAATTGCAGCAGTATCGCCAACAACAAAACCAATGCCAATGAGACGCAACATGGGAGAAAGGAAATTAGGATGCATGTATAAAAAATAAATATTAATTTTTGAATCATAGATTTTACATAAACACATTACATTAATCGACAGTTACTTTACAAATTTTTGTTTTAAGTAGGTATAAACTTACGTTATATGCAAGCTCTCCACTCTGCTCTCGGTCACGAAGATACGGCCGAACCCAAAACCGATGTCGTCGGCGTCTTCGAACAGCAGAAAGCGTTACACACAATGCGCTTCCCATAATAATACATGCCAGGGCGCTGTCTACTAGTTCCTGTTCTTCTTGAAGTGGATTCATAGATTCTGCTTCTTGAAAATATATTAAAAATAGACACAGAAATACAAAGCCTGAAGTGATTCCGTTGAACGCCATGTTGTTTCGAGGAGAAAGGAGAAGCTCTGGACCCGCGCCGCGCGCATGCGCTTTCCGTAATCGTGATTGCAGATCGCGCCTATGGGAACCGACACCCTCCGATAATCGAGTAAGACTCGCGTCGACGCTTATCAAATCGGGCTTCCCAATCGCAGTCGTAGTCGTAGGGACCAGTCGGAGCTATGGGAACCAGCCTTTATCCTCCTCGAAGGGGCTACGTACAAGCGTCTGCAGATCCTTGTCGGATGTAACTGCGTAGTCCTCCGTACCTGTCTCTGACGAAATGCCTATTGCCTCAGACGAGAAATGTTTATGAGAATGAGAAGCCAGGTATTTATTCTTTGACTCAGTCTTAGGGCTGCCATCCACTGGTATTGAATTATATAGTTTATTAATTGAGAGGTTAGACGACCTGCAGCTCCGGGGATACGGCGATTCCTGGTAATCTCTCGCTTCGGCGGTCCACTTCGCGCTGAAACCTCGGATACGGCTGTCGACCTCCCTCCTTGCGGGAGTCTCAACGCCTTAGGCGGCCTCTGATGCACTCGGACTCGGGCTTGGTTGCTCGGACGTCTACCCTTTCCTTTTCCTCGGGCGGGTATGTCTCTTCCTTTGGCAAAGTTACAAAAAGTCTTATTATTGCAAATCTTAAAGTCTATGTTACTTCTATCTGGATACGGAGCTCGTCCTTTCCGTTCTGTAGTCATCAGGTCCTTGCTGTTGTAGCTGGGGCTGATGTTGTTGCCCCAGCGGACACCCTTAAACGATGATAACAGGCAGGGTGCCCAGGCGCACATGCGTTAAGCATCATATAGCCCCTAAGGGCTGTGAAACTTAATTAAACGCCTTCAAAGGAGGCCCGTTCACTCGCTGGTTGGTCATGCGAATTCCATTGGGAAGGTGAATAGGAACGTAGACTTATTGCAGTCTCGTCCGATGACCGTGCATAAGTGCTCAGATGATGAGTAACGCTTCTTGAACATAGCTGGACCTAGTCTTTGCCATTCCATTTGGAGGAAGGACCTAAGATGGACAGCCTCTCTTCTGCATACCGTGGTTGACGAATTAACGCCTTTAAACCTGTTGTTTCTGGCCCACCACAGTTCTTGATTCAAAAAGGCGATGGAAGTAGCTAGGTCCAACTTTAAACCAGCGCCCGAGGAGTCATCCATCAAGAATCGCACACACTGGTAAGAAAACTCTTCCAGGCGAAAATGTTGTTTAAGGCGATTCCAGATGGATTCTGCAAACGGGCACTCGTAAAAACGTGACACACATATTCGGAGACCCCACAAAAAGGTCACCACAGCATCCGACCACTCTCCCTAGGTGGAGGAGCTGGAGAGTGATAAATCCGTGGTGCAGCAACCGCCATTGAATGTTAATCACCAGTTTTTCGAAGACTGGGGTTTTGATTTTCTTCACGAAGCTTGCCCACGGATAATCTGGGTGAAACCGAACGATGTCAGTGGCTACACCCTGGTCGGATTGCTGGAAAAACCATGAAAGACGAAGAATGCCCAGTCTTGTGGGTCTAAATGTCCGGGATAAAAGTCACAAAAGTCTTTTGCCACATTGTGTAAAAGTTCGGTGTTTTAAAGTTCATCGTCACTGGCAACGTAGATGGAAACTGTAACCTGTTCACCTTGAAAAAGAATCGCAGGAGCAATAATACAAAATTCACCCATAATGGAGAAGGGAGGATAAACACTCGTATTAAAGCGCTATCAGATATCGATGAATATCAGGTAGTCTAAATCCCCCTTTCTCCACCGGAATAAACATATTTTCTGATCTGAACGGCACTCTCCGATCCTTATGCCCCCTCACATAGTTCACAACAGCGCTACGCACTTTTTGAAGATCTTGTTTAGAAGGCAAGGTGAACAGGCACTTTGAAGTCATTATCGGTATTATATGCGTTTTAACAAACCTCACCTTGACAAACATCGAAGTATCAAATCGAAAATTTTTGTCAAGGCGAGAAATACATTTATCAATCACCTGTTGCCAGTGACGGAAGTCTGAGTTCGGGAGAAAGGAAAACACGTATCCCAACACTGTTACTTGGCCACACCATGTCATTGGAAAGTTCTTTAGATCGTCGGCCGTCTACTTCCCAATAGCTATACCTTTTGATTTGACGAGGTTGATGGAGCTCCCCGTCGAAACACTAAAGCAATCAAAGGTGACTTTATATATGTTCAGGGAATATGCGTCAGATGCGAAAAGCACCAACATCATCGGCACAGGCTAGCGACCGGATGTTCATCGACGCTACTGGTATTCATATCCCCGAACATCAGGGTGGCTATTTAAATGCTGAAGTAATGGCTCCAAGTAAAAGATGTACAGGAGGGGCGAAAGCGGACACCCCTGCCTAACACCCTTTGACAGCACAAAGAAGGACGAAGTGGAGCCATTAATCGCCACACATGATGTGGCCGAAGCATACAGTGCAGAGATTATCACAGCAAATTTCTGAAGATGAAGATGATGAAACACTTTGAAGAGAAATTCGTGATTCACCTTATCGAAGGCCTTTTCCTGGTCAAGGCTTAACATAGCAAGTGTTTGCTGCCGACTTTGCGCTTCTTCCAAAACATATCGGATGGCAATGAGATTATCAGTCATCCGTCGTGATGGTATTGAACAAGATTGTCCCAGGTCGAAAAATTCGTCGGCGAACAACTTGAGTCGTTGTTGAAAAACACCAGTGAAGACCTTATAATCGGTGTTGAGAAGAGTTATTGGTCTCCACTGGGTCACGAGTTCTGGATTTGGCACTTTGGGGAGCAGAATATTCTTCCCCTTAACAGACTCCGATGTGATGGAAGAAGGGTCTTGGATGATAGAATTAAACACTTTCACCAGGAAACGCCCAAGAAGTAACCAAGTCACAATGTAGAAGGAATACGGGATGCCATCTAAGTCCGGACTGGACCCACGACGGCCATCCCGCGACAGAAACCTCTTAACTTCATCTTTAGTGAAGGGGCGGGTGATGCACAGTCAGTCTTCTCCGAAAAAGGTCTTAGTGCCTCTACCCACTCCTTCGTGGCATCAGATGAAACGATTGGGTTGTCGAAGAAAGATGCAAAGTGGGAGCGGAAGGCTGATAGGATGTCAGAGTCAGCCTCCACCACCCCACCATCTACCACCAAACGATGACAATGCTTCTTGTTGGCCCTTCGTTTCTCCTCAGCAAACACGGCTGATGACATATTCCTGACATCCGCAACCCAGGTGAGTTTGGCTCTGAGTGCGGCGCCGGCAGCCTTACGGATCATTAGAGCACTGATCTCACTCTTCACCTGGCGTATGTCTTCAGCAAACTCCTCTTTAGGGGTAGAACCACGGAGGAGACGCAGGATTTCTTGCAGCATGAGGAGATGACGACGACGACGCCTAGCAGCGTCCAACCCAATCTTCCGAAAAAAGCGTTTGATTTTAGTCTTTATTACTAACCATGACTCTAACGTAGGAGGCACATTGTGGAGATGTTTTTCTATTGAAAAATGGAAGGAAAAATTCTGCGACCCGGATTCGAACCAGGAACCTCGACTATCATGGCCGACGCCTCTACCAATTGGGCTATCGCAGACACCACGGACAGCCAAGCTGTCTCAAGGTGTCTTAAAGACATCCAAGTTGTCACGGTTGAAAGCCCAATGGGAGACGGGAACCTGGCCCGCAGATCGAGAATTTCTCCACTCCAAACCATCAGAAAGTTGATGAACTCACAAGTAAATAATAATAATACACGAACATACTCTTGTACTCTTCTTCGTCAAGTAGAGAAACGTTTAGGAACCAATTGCGATGCTGGAAAAGGAGAATGAGCATGGAATGACCTCCATTTTACCAGATGAACTAGCAAAAGCATTATCAGTCAGAAGTAGGTCTAGTCTTGATGACACAAAGGGTCCTTGATGAACCCAGATTGTTCAGTTAGGTGTGTCCAGAGATCAAATAATGCGTTTTGCTGACACAAACGATGCACATATCCAGACGAAAAGATGTTACAATCGTCTGGACGACAGTTCAAGTCCCCAGGAATCACTACAGGCAATGTTGTACACAAAAAGTTGTTAATGTCACTGAAAAAGGTCCGTTTCTCTACCGCCGTACATGGAGCATACACATTAAGCAATCGGAACTCGATACCAGATGATGAAATGTCCGTTGCAATTACCCTGCACTCATCATTATATACACAATTCGACACCGTAATGGAGAGATTGAAAATGATAGTAGCAACCCCTTGCCCATACGGTGACGAGGAGTTTATAAAAAATTGTCCGCATGGATATTGGCGGCAAAGAACGGGAAGATTATAGCACTGTTGTGAAGGGGCCAACTTCACCTCTTATAGTAAGAGAATATCCGGTCTGTACAGGGCAATGAAAGTCGATAGAACCGATTGCTTAAAGGAAGAGCCAAGAGAACGCACGTTCAGTGAGATTACCTTCATTGAGGATTTAAGATCTCGGAGACTGATTTGTGTTATCTGGAGACTTCAGCCTCCCAGATGTAGAAGGAGGCTCTGGATTCCTCCGCCTTGGAGATCGTGGCCGACTCGAAGAGGAGGAAGAATGGCTGCGCTGATGGTCTGCGCAGCTGTCTTGCTCTGTAGAAGAAGATGCAGTAGTCCCATCCCTTCTGCTGTGATGACGTCTGTTCTTTTTCTTGCGAGGACTCTTGGTCTACGCAAGATGATCCCACCGTTTCGCCACTGATGGGTTCGTATTCCCAGCAGAAGATGATAATCTGGTCGGAGAAGATGTGCAGTCTATCTGCAGCGGCTGTGACATCGATGTCTGCGCTGATGGAAGGGCTGGAAATTCCTCCTCCGCAAAAACTGAACCTGAACACAATGAAGCGTCTGCGTCGTCTTCTGCTGCCGAGCTTGCCTCCTCTACCATCCAGATGTCGCTTGATGTGTGTGGAGAGGGGACCACTTTCGAAACCACTGGAGGCAGGGGAGGAGGTGGAGGTGGCATTTCCTCCCTCGACTCAGCAGGAAGAGGCGGCGGAGTTGGCATCGCACTCTGTTTCCGAGGAGGAGGTAAAGGCGGAGTAGCACTAGATGACATTGATGTTCTTTCCGGCGATTTTATCACTGCTGACTGCTGGGGCGACATTCCCTTTGACGGTGACGACGGAGCCGCTGTTGCCACGAGGGTCCTTTCCGGGCAACGGTGGTATTTGACCACGATGGATTGACAAGATTCACATTTCTTGAGGCGAGGACACTCTCTCCTCACATGGGTCGGCTTTTTGCAGTACCAGCAGCACTGCCTCTGCCCCTTGTAGGACACGGAGACTTTTTCTCCGTACAACACAAGGCCGTCGGGAATGTCCCTCTGAAGCTTCATGTCCAACACAAGGCCGTCGGGAATGTCCCTCTTCATGTCCTTTGCAGGGGAGAATCCGGATGTTGTGGATAAGAAACCTTCCGCACCTCCCCATAGCTGAACATGTAGCTCTTCAGATATGATTCCTCCATCAGTGGAGATGCACCTCGGACGAGGATTGGCAAATGTCCGAGGTCTGCATGAATCAGGTGGACGGTGGTCTGTTCTACCTTAACATAATCAGCAGCCACTATCCTGTCTGCCACGTTGTGCTGACGGCAGAGCTTCCTCGACCCCGTCGGGGATAATCGCTGCAGAACTGAAACGGCGGGGTCGCCAGACGGTAAGACTGGAGGAATATGCGTCTTAGCGTACAACTCCTTCATAAACGCCCCTACGGCGAAGGGGCCACCTGAAATCATCATCACCATGGTCTCCTTGGTGATGTGATGTAGATTGGAAAAGTTCGGGGGGGGAGCGGCCCCCCCCCCCCCCCCCCCCCCCCCCCCCCCCCCGCTGACTCACTATCACACAAACAATCCCACACACGCGTTAGTTGTTTGCTGCGTGTCAAAACAAAGTTCAATGGATCAAAAGGTCAAAGATTTCTACAAACACTCACACAACTCTGCAAAGGCTCAGGTCCTTGTTGCTGCATCGGGCGATGATCTCCAACTCTCTGATTTGCCTTCCTTCGCTTCCTCCTTTTATTCTCCACTGGAGGATTCTGCGCCGAGTTTGCGCAGTCCCGCCACCAATCGCCTTTCTTCTTTTCGTCTTCCTTTTCTCTTGTCAATCCCATTCCTCCGGCAGGTAAGTTTCTGCTCATCAGAAGGCCTTGTCTTCTCCTCTGATGGCCTTGCCTTTTCTTGACGACGACCCAGGCCTTCCTTTTTACTGGCCATGTTCCCATCGTCATCTCGATGTCCTGACAAATAGCTGTAGCATTCCTTCCAGCAAACAAAACTCATGTATTGACTCCTCTCAATATTTTTTATAGAAATTGTTTGGCTGTGAACCATTGTGGAGTCATTATGAGAATATAAGATTTTAAGGTCCTCCTCTCCCGACGGAGCGAGTGACTTATTTTCTCGACCAATCAACAAACGGATCATTTCCTTTCTGCAGACGCAAGTTTACTAGAGCGTAAAGCATCAAAGTGGATTTGATCGGAGCGAGAAACTGTTTTTCCGCTCTCGCCTTTGAAATTTTCGGTTCTCGTTTATACCAGCGGGACGTTTTATGATAGCGACTGCGATAAAATTCTTTCGCTTTCCGATCTCGCTCGTATTTTTTCGGTTTTCGCAAGCTATATGAACCCGCCTTTAAGAGGCAGAAAGATTATAAAAATCGGTAACTGCTGCTCTCTGGAACGAGGTTTCGGTGGAGATGAATTGGAACGGTATGTTGTATAGGCTTATATGTTGTAGTGAAAAACAATATTACTTTAAATTTCCTTTTGTAAAATACCTAATTTTTTGTTTTTCATTAAATATAGTGGATCAATGCAAGAAAACATGGAAAAGCATGATGGATCAATTCCGCACGCATTTCCAAGAAACAATAACCTCCCATAGCGGGGATGGTTTGGAAGAAAGACTGAAGAAGGTGCGGTGGGTTTTCTTCCAACCCATGTTGTTTCTACGAGAAAAATTTATTTTATTCTCGTTTTAAATTAAGATAGTTTAACATAGTTTTCTATGATAAATTAGTGTTTATATGAAATGATTCGATTGTGTTCTATGTTGAAAGCAACATGGGAAACCGCGTAAAAAATATTTTTTGTAAAATTATTAATTAAAAAATTTTAAATTATATCTTTGGGGAAACATTATATCTTTTTTGGAAATTTTAAAGGCTGCAAAAAAGTACACTATTTCAAAAACTGTTCATCTCGGATCGACAAGTGCATCAAAAGTATAATGAAAAAAGGAAAATGTTTCATTTTGTTTAATGCCTTCTTTAAAGACATCTAAAATTTGGATGTCTTAAGTTTATTTAAAAAATTTGTTAAACATCTCTGAAATATATGGACATGTCAGGAAGAAGTACTTAGTTTGCTTTATTTACGTAATTTTATTTTTATTTATTTTATTTATTTATTTAATAATTCGATTACAAAGTATCATACACGAGTGAGTACAATAAAATAAACATTAAGCAGGGGGAACAAGGGGGTTTGAAAGGCTGAAAAGCCCGTCGAGCAAAGCTCCCCGCGTCCCCTACAAGGAAATAATTAATACAAAATGGTTTTAATAGATAACAAAGATTCTTAAATTAATTTAAATAATATTTTTACAACATAGGTCATTATTAAGAATCAGTTTCTTCAGTGAATTTTAAATGTGTAATAGCTAGTAGTTTCTGTTAGTGAAGAGGGTAAAAGGGACCATTTCTTTTGACAAGAAAAAAACTGGGGTGTGGCGGCGAAAGTTATTATTCGCAAATGGAAGACGAATCTCTTTTGATTTCCTAGTTGGATAATTATGGTAATCAAAATTGAAAGTTAATTTTAGAGGGCTAGCTAATTTTATTTTATTATGAATTAATTTATGTAAAAAACAAACCGATTGTAGGAAGTAGGTATCGTAAATATTCAAAAATTGGTATCGATGAAATAGATGTGTAATTGCTGTTTTATGCGGTAGATGCAAAATCATACGTACAAACCATTTCTGTAGTTTGAGCAGTGTGCTTAAATTTTGATCGGAGGAACTGCCCCAAAAAATAATTCCAAAACAAAGATTAGAATATATCAATGCATTATATAAAAGGATTAAGGTGGAACGAGGAAGATACAGTAGATGTGAAATTGTTCCCAAACTCTTGCTCAATTTAGAAGCTAAGGAGGAAATATATGAGTTCCATGATAGATTATAGGAAATGATAATGCCTAGGTAACAATATTCTGAGACCATAGTGATTTGGTTCTCATCCAGAAGGATTTTTATAGACTCCGTATTGAATTGTTTATTTCGTTGCCTGAATACCATATAAACATTTTTAGAGTAATTAATACTGAGCTCATTCTTTCTAATCCAAGCTGTTATGTCTGGTAACATTATATTTATAATTGAGTTCAGAGATTTTTCGTTACCAGCAGAGAACAGTAGGACTGTATCATCCGCGTAAGATATGATTTTAGGTATTTGAGAGCAAGAGTGGATGTCATTAATGAACAAATTAAATAAGCGCGGAGAAATAATTGATCCTTGAGGAACACCCATCGTGATATTAATGGACTTCGAGATATGAGTATGGATTTTAAGAGTTACCATTCTATTATTGATAAAAGATGAAATCCAGCTCAAAGGGAGTTCGCGAATTCCATAAATTTCTTGGAATTTATGTAATAAAATATTGTGAGACACGCGATCAAAGGCTTTTTTTAGATCTAAAAAAATCACCAATGGCGTATTACTTGCGTCCAATTCGGCTGTAACATAATCGATAAGTTCAAAATACGCAGTATCGATATTCTTTTTAGGCTGAAACCCATGCTGGTTTGATGAGAGAAAATTGTTGGATACAATATATGATGAGAGATTATGGTGAAAGAGCTTTTCAAAAATCTTAGAGAAGACGGGTAAAATTGTTATAGGGCGATAATTATTAAAATCATTGGGGTCACCCTTTTTATGGATAGGGATAGTATGAGCATATTTTAGCTTATGCGGAAATATACCTGTGCTAATAGAAGAGTTATAAATCTTCATTAACGGATAACAAAGCTCCGATGCTAAAGCAATCACGATGTCTTGTCGAATACCGAGAGAATCGGTTAACTTATTATTCGGAAGTGTTTTAATAGTCCTAAACACAATGCTAGAACAGACAGGAGGAGCAAAATAAGAAGCAGTCGACGTGGAGTTGAGGACTTGCTCTTTTAAGGGTGGATTATTTTCACTAGTAGGGGGATACAGAGCGTGAAGAAAATTGTTCATATCGACATCCTTGGAAAATTGATTAGGCAGAATAGGAATGTTTTTTTTTGTTCCTAATTTTATTAATGTTCTTCCAAATGCCACTCGTGCTAGAGCAAATTGAAATAATTCACGATAATAAATGCTTTTTTCTTTTCTGATTTCGGATTTACAGGCTTTTAAAAGGGTTTTATACTTACTTTTTAGGGAAGAGTTAGGATTATCTTTAAACTTTTTAAACGCTCTGCCTTTTTTTTTTTTGATGAGACTTAATAATGAAGAAGTAAGCCAGGTATTTTTGAATTGCTTTGGGTTATTATGGTTAATGTGGAATTTGTGGAAAGCAAAATAAGAATTGTAAGCATAAAGAAAATGAGACAAAAACTCGTCGAATAATTCATCAGGATCATCTTTCGCTTCAGAAAATATTTCTTCCCAATCAGTTTGTTGTAAGAAACTTTCAAAAACAGCAATGCGAGAGCGATTAATGATACGGGAAGCGACAATGCAGTCTTTGCTAATCACTGATGATTCCTTTTTAGTATTCAGGTATATTGGGAAATGATCTGAGATCAAAATATCAAGGACCCCACTTTGCTTTGTATCCCTGGTGTTAGTGAAAATTTGGTTAATGAGAGAGAACATTTCAAAGGTAGGTGAGTAATGAGTATTAGACGTAATAGTCTGTTCAAAACCGAACGCAGTAAAAAAGTTTAATAATGCAGCAGTTTCATTATTATTGGGATAATTAAAGTTAACATTAAAATCGCCCACTATATGGCATGTTTTACGAAATAGTTTATGATTTATAATTAGTTCTTCTAGGGCAGATAAAAATTCGTGAAAGGTTCCCGATGGCGGACGATAAGTAGCTATTAAAACGGAATTATTGTCCAAATCTAGTGTTAATATTTCATAGTCCTTTGTTATCATTGTGAGCTCGTGATATGTGTTTGTTCGTTGACTAGTGTCGGTGTATATACAAATACCACCACCTCTTCTATTATATCTACTAATTGAGTAATTTTGATAGCCCTCTATGGACGGAATATCTGTGGAGTGTTTAGACCATGTTTCCATTAAAATTAAATAAGTAATTTTAAAAGGTAATTGAGATATGTAACTTAATAGTAAGTCAAGATTAGCTGTCACACTTCGGATATTTAATCCTAGAAGCGAACAAGTCGGTTGAAACTTTGAAACAGAGGCACTAAACTCTTCGAATGAGATAGTGCTCATTATGGAAGAACAAATCAGATAATAATTTTTTTAAATTTATAATAATAGCAACCAAAAAGAAAAACAACAATTAAAACAAAACAAAAAAAATACAAAAACACACACAACATAAAAAAAAAAAGATAAAAGTGATTAAGTAGTAACAGTGAGAGTGAAATGAAGGGTGAAATGAAATGAAGGGGGCCTGGAAAAAGGAAGGGAAAAAAAATTATAATACGTTTATACAATATGTATAAATAACTGGATATGTAGTTCATATGAAATGAAAAGCAAACCGCTTAATGAACAATCGAAAATAGACTGTCAACGGGCATGTTAAAGTATAGTTTTATAATATTATTATTTGATTTCTTGAATCTGGCCCATGTCATCTTTTTTCCATATACGCCCGTTATAGGACCAGACATCTTTAGGGCCATATTTCAGTTGGGCAGATTTAAGTAATGAATGTCTTTTATAGGTCAAATCATCTACAATCACTAATTTGGATCCTCGAAAATACTGTCGATTTTTCATTATTGACGTCTTGAGCGATGGTGATTGGAATTGAATAATCACCACTCGAGGCCTTAATTTCTCCCGGTGGAACTTGAACATTTAATTTTTCAGAGAAGAGATTTATCGTTTTTGCTAATAAATCCTCGGCTGGTTCCTCCAGTAGATTAAATAGTCGCACATTAGTAGGCCTCCAGTATTGCTCCAGTACATCGTTTTTTTCTTCTAATTCTCGAACTTTCGATTTTAGTGTCGTGTTTCGATTTCGAGCTGTTCGATTTTCATCGTCAGCGGATGGATGATATCACTTATTTGTTGCCTCAGGGGCTCAATTAACAGTTTTATCATAGGTTGTAGTGTTCACTCATTAGTAAAGATTTTATATAGGCTTTTTTCTAATCTATCCTCCAACTCGGCTGTCAACTTACCGGGTGAGTTCGATGGAGTCTGTTTCGATCTGGTGTTCATGGTTCGCGATGAGTTCGCTGATAATCCTTTTCCCGTAACTGGTGCCATACAGAATTAATTGATACAACTTATAATGTTAATATAAGACTTCAGTAGAACTCATGGGACTCTTTGTGTGCTGGAATAAATTCCAGGCCCCCTCATACAATGCTTAAATGCGAGGAGCTCGTAGAAGACGTGTCGTAGTGGATGCCGCCATAAAAAATACATTGCGGTTATTTTTTTCATTTCTGACAAATTAGACAAATTTTTGACAAATTTAAATTGCATATTTCAAGATATAATTTTTTCTATAGGAAAAAGAAATTTATTGTGTAGGTGGATATAGGGAAAAGTGACGTTTCATTAATCAAAATTATATATGATTATGTAGTTAGATAATATTTATTACTAAATAGAGCTTTTACAGCACGTGACCGCGTAAGGCATTCTGGGTTTAGGTTGCTTAGCAACTCGGGACGCAGAAGTAGGTCAGCCATCTTGGATAACAAGCACGCTTCGCACACGCTAGTCGCTATGGCAAGATAGCATATTACACGAATCTCCAATCCATGCACAACTGAGATATGAACAAAAAATTGCTGATATTGATAGTATTGATCCTTATACCCTATTAAATCAGGAGTTTACTTTAGAGAAAAGAAGTTTGCCTCGTTGGATCTCATCTTAATTTCAAGCTACGTCGTCCACAAGCACAGCCGGATCACACGCAAACAAATCACTCGATGCATACAAGAATTTTTTGTGTGGCTGGGTCCTCGAAGTCGGCTACACACAAATTAACGTTAATACACTCGTTTATAGCAAGGTATGTAATAAATGAGACACCGAAAGTAAAATTTCAGGATAAAAGTTCACCGCAGCATCCCCTAATTTTCTCGGCTAACATCGATCAGCCCCGTCGCGTTTGTGGGCATGATTTTATGGTTTTCCCTTCACCGGAAGCCAGACACGTCTGAGCGATTATCTGTGTGATGTATAGTGACGCCATCTGTAGAGAAGATTCTAAAAGTGGGCGACTTGTTTTGAAGGGCGTTTTTTTATGAATTGTTTCAAGTGAGAAAGCAAAATTTAATAAATAAAAAAAATATTTTTAAATGTGCTGTAATGCCCATATGGTTAATTTCTACTGTCTGGCCAAAATCGTGAACTGTTCATTTTGCATTTTTCTATTGTCGACACAGTTGTGGATTTCTTGGCAAATAAAAATATTTAGTCCGAGTGCTGTTGGCACCCCCCCCCCCCTGCATTGTGGATCCCGACGTTAGAGGGCGTGTTTTGGCTGTCTTTTCCCGTCTTGCGCTAGCTGTTGCCATAGCAACCACACTATTGGCATGTCGCGGTCGTTTCGAACTGTTTGTGGATTTCAGATTTTCTTTTTTCTGCTTTCTGGATAATTAGCCATTGTCGAAAGGAACCATTTCCTAAAGGTAAGCCAGCATTTTTTTGAGCGTTCTGGTGTTGGGTTAGGTTAACTGAGGTTGGGTTAAATTAGGTTTAACCGTAACATGAGTTCCCGCAACTTTCGGGCAGCCATTTCAGTGACCACTAAAAAGTACGGATCATTAGCCTCCTGTAACCAGCCGAGGGGAAACCCACTGCCCCCTGTAACCAAATAGGTTGGGGTGTGTTTATAATTCGGGGTCGCCGTGAGCGTGCGCCGCAGGCAGGGACGCTGGAGCGGAGCGACGGCGTCCGCGTACTAGTATTGTAGAAGGGGAAACCAACTGCCCCCTGTAACCAAATAGGTTGGGGTATGTTTGTAATTCGGGGTCGCCGTGAGCGAAGCGACGGCGTCCGCGTACTAGTATCGTAGATGTGGCGGCTAGTATTACGCCGTGGTCAGATAGTTGAGTTTTTTTCTTAGGTGACCTCTCTCAACACACGGCAGGTCGGTCATCACTGGAACTACTTTCAGAGTTGCTCGCGTTTGCTCAATTCAGTTGTAAAAGCAGACGGCAGAAAAGCCAACAATAGGCGGCGCCAGCATACGGCAAGATAATCGCTTAGATGTTTCTGGCTTCCGGTGAAGGGAAGATGGTGAAGTTTCCCCTTTATGCAGGAAAAAAAATCACGAAAGTTCCGTGGCGATGAACTTCGGCTAACGGGCGACCACTGGCATAGCCCCCATTTACTATTTAGGATGCGTTGACGTTCTAGAAAAAGAAAAGTTATTCACGCGCGCAAAAGGCGAGAGGCGTTGACGTTCTAGGATAAACTAACAACCTCGAGAAAAAATAATTACGACTTAGTACAAAGAGAAATTCTACTAGCGCAAAAATGAGTTTTTAAAAGCAAGTTTATTTTTAACGACAAAAAAAATTAAATATCCGAATAAATATCAAACGGGAAATTCTTCACAATGAACAGCATCAGTTCATTTCGAAGCGTGTTGCTTTTTCTATAATCCTGCAGTTTTAAATTCATTGAAACTCGAATCTGTTCCAACTCTAAAAGGGCCTAATTCTGGTGATCTTTACAACGACTGCGATAGTCAGACATTTGCTAACCGCGGAAGGAATGAATTAAGCCTATAAGGTACGTACACGAGTAAATTTTTTAAAATACGAGTAAAAATACTGTTTTAAATGTAACAAACGATATGCAAATTACACTATGAACACATTATAACAAGCTCATCACGCATAAATAGTGAAACAATAAAATATACGACAGAAACTGAACACGAAACGTGAAATTCCCATTTGCAGTCAGCAAAAAAACGCCACGAAGTTGGTCGAAATAGAGTGCCTATAATAGAGTGCCTTATTATAGGCACTCTAGTCGAAATCGACAGCAGCGCTCTTATTTCGCACATCCGCCGCTCGCCTGATTTTTAGCATTGCTTAATACGAGAGTAATCACACTTATTTATTATATTCGATATGGTTGTGGTTAAGAGTGTTGCACTTTTAATCTGTTCATCCAAGAGGATACTGATTAACAGTTACATATAATTAATACAATAATCCTTAAGAATTCCATTAAAATGTTTACAATTTCTCTTACATGACATATTATGACAAACAAAAATTTTTCTCTCACAAATCTAACGTAAAGGTAAATTTTTCACACATACATATAGGAAAAAACTTAAAAATCTTATAACAGACATTATCATCATGTACAAGAAATTTAAAAATCTGGATAACTCTAACAGAATAATTAGAAATAAAATTTTTGAAAATTCATGCAAAAGACAGTATCACGTACCACTTTAGCCAAACATTTAAAAGCCTGAAAACTTAGCCAAGCATTAAAATTTAAAATACTATTTTTCTTACAAAACATAGAAATAGATGAATATTTCCCGAAATAAAACAAAATCCTTAATAACATTATATTTACACTTTAAAATTTCTAAATTAAACTTTGTTGCATGTATTAAAAAGACTGAACCATAATCCATAGCTGGGAAAACCACATTATTAAAGATAGCCTTTTTCCATTTAAAACTCACTAACCCTTTCAATTTTTTAAACATAAAACAGAACTTTGTAATTCTATTTGCCATCCTATCAATAAGAACACAAGAAGATAGGGTGCTATCCAAGTAAACCCCCAACACTTTCATATTCCCTTTCCTAAAGGCCTTCTTAATACCCCCTCCGTGGGCACTACCTTGACGTGGTGGAGGGGCTTGAGTGCCTCAGTGATGCTAAGGGCTATGCTGGATCGGGTCACCCATGCCAGACAGGCCTTAGCAGAGAGGCCAGACTAAAAGTGTCCGGTCGGTAGTGGACCCTCCCAAAGGGACCGGTGCTCGCAATGCAGGCATGTTTTTGACATGGCCTCCATTACGACCAGTACGTCCACCTGCGTGTTTGCCGTGCGCAGCGACTCTACTTCTGGGGAAAGGGGGATCCTGGTGGTTGAGGGAAGGCTTTCCTGAACAACACACAACTTTGGCCCCTGCTTCTCGGAAGGATGGGAGGTCTGGATGAGCCCGTCCAGATCAATCGGCTGGTCGTCGCTCCTTGGAGCTTCGGCCATAGGGTTAGGCGCTGCCTATATCTTCCTCGTATCCCTGGTGCCAATGTGCATCCCCTTGTTGGGCTCGGTGGTGGGTGGGGAGCGAGGGAGATGAAAGTTTACTCAACTTACTATGGGTAAAAACAATAAGAATGCTAATCAAAAACAAACTAATAATAGTTATCGTGAAGGGAGACCTAGTAGAAGACCGCCAAGAAATCCGAAGTTTTTGGAGATGAAATTGGCAAGTGGGGAGTCGTTTAAGACCATCTCCCCATTTCTAATTTCAAAAGAACTTAAACGCCTCGTTGGGGATACGAAACATGTCAAGAGACTCTTTAATGGCAATCTATTGATCGAGGTTGTTAAGGATAGGCAAGCCACCACCCTGTTATCCTTGAAAAAGTTTGCGGGGAAAGCCATTTCGGTTTCTCCCCATGCAACTTTGAATTATAAAAAAGGTGTTTTCACGTGCCAGGATCTGGAAGGAATAGAGGATGAGGAAATCATTGCCGAATTGGATGATCAATCTGTTGTTGACATTCGCCGGATCGCTCCAAGGAGGAATGGTGTTCCTCATCCTACTCATTCCTTCATTGTTACCTTTGAGGGAACAGTTTTGCCTGATACTATCTATATCGGCTATATCCACTGTCACGTGAGACCCTTTATCCCCAACCCGTTGCGATGCTTCCAATGTCAGAAGTACGGCCACACGAGAACAAACTGTCATTTTAATGCAGTCTGTTGTAAGTGTGGCCTGCCTGGACATGAGATGGAAGATTGTTCTAATGAGTTACGGTGTTGTAACTGCAAGGGAGCCCATTCTGCCCTTTCAAGAGACTGTCCTATTTGGCGGAAGGAAAAGAAGATCCAAGAGATTCGTGTCCTTGGGAATCTGTCTTTTCCGGAAGCGCGTAGGCAGGTAGAACAAAATGAAGTCCGGAACTATGCAGCAGTGGTTAAGAGTCGTCCTTCTATTAAGTCTGTTGGAACAATGACTGACTTGAGTATCGCAGACTTTTCTTGTGGAACTTCCACCTCCACAGGACCATCTGCTAGCACTAGTCGGACTTCGAAATTAGTTACACCACCTGGAACTCCTCCAAAAACTTCGGAAAGGGAAGAGGGTAAGAAACGCTCGTCAGAGGTGTCACCTTCCTCTGACCCCTCCAAAAAACGTATAGTAGTTTCTACTCCAAATTCTCCAGTTCTGGGGGGAGGGCCAGACTTCCCTTTAAACTTGGACGTGTCTCCTACTGAGGAGATGGAGTTATCCCGGGAGTTTAAACTTTCATCTTAAAACCTCCATCATGGCACTGTTACAATGGAACCTTAATGGATTCTTTTGTCGCTTAGAAGACCTGAAGCTTTTAGTCAATAAGTTCTCCTTCTCCTTATTGGCTTTGCAAGAAACGTTTCTCTTGCCATCCCAGTATCCGACCCTAAAAGGGTTTAATTTTATAAGGAAGGACTATACAATGGGAAATAAAGCCTGTGGCGGTGTTGCCATCTTAGTTCAAAGATCCTTGCCTTTTACTACCATTAATTTAACATCGAATCTCCAGGCGGTAGCAGTTAGAGTATTATTCAAAGACCTCTCACCTCTAACTGTTTGTTCACTGTATCTACCTCCAGATCAATATACGGACGAAACATCTTTGTCATCTCTACTGTGTGAACTGCCAAGCCCCTTTCTAGTTCTGGGTGATTTTAACGCCCATAATCCCATTTGGGGGTCTATAAAGCTCTCTGAAAGAGGATATATGATAGAGAAAGTTCTGAATGCTTTTAACATCAATGTGTTAAACGATGGCTCTTCAACATTCCTCCACTCAGCCAACGGCTCTCTGTCATGCATCGATCTATCTATATCCTCTTCATCTTTCACACACAATTTAGCCTGGAGCGTATTCTCAGATTTACATGGTAGTGATCATTTCCCGATCAGTATTTCCCTGAGTTCTTCTACTTTTTCCAACCCTCAACCACGTTGGAAATTGGATAAAGCAGACTGGAAGGTCTTCCAATCCCATCTACAGTTTGAGAATAAAACACCCTTTCCGTCTGTAGATGAGGCTGTAGAGGTTTTCACTTCCCGCATCCTCTATGCGGCAGAACAATCCATTCCCAAGTGTAAATCCTCGTCCACGAAAATTCCAGTGCCATGGTGGAATGAAGAATGTGCCCGAGCGGTTCGAGAACGTAAGAGAGCTCTTCGCATTTTTACCGCACAACCCACTCTTGAGAATCTTATTTCTTATAAGAAAAAAAGGGCCAGTTGTAAACTAATTATTTCCAATAATAAGAGACTCTGTTGGAAAGATTATATCTCCTCCATTAATAAAGACACTCCTCTTCAATCTGTATGGAACATGATTAGGAAAATAAATAGGAAAAGACTCCCGGATAAACTCCCTTCTCTCATTGAAAATGGTCATACATACTTTGACCCAAAGGAGGTAGCTAATATCCTCGGAAGGACATTTGCCGAGGTTTCACAGATAAAACATTACTCAGCCTCCTTTCAAAGACAAAAACGTATCGAAGAATCGCATGCCATAAATTTCAAATCCCGAAACCTCGAGAAATACAATCTCCCGTTTACTTTACGGGAACTGCATTATGCCCTTCGTTGCTCCAGTGATTCTGCGCCAGGCCCAGATGGAATCTTATATGCTTTCTTGAAGCATCTACCGAGGGAAGCTTATGCTCACCTTCTCTCGTTACTTAACTACGTTTGGTCATTAGGAGAGATCCCAACTTTGTGGAGAGAAGCAATTGTTATTGCTATTCCAAAGCCAAATAAAGACCACTCTTGTCCCTCAAACTATCGACCAATAGCACTAACTAGCTGCATGTGCAAAGTCCTGGAAAGGATGGTCTCTGTCCGACTTATGTGGTATCTGGAAAAAAACCACCTGTTGTCCAGATTTCAGTGCGGTTTCCGCAAATCCCGCTCAACTGTTGATCACCTTCTTCGGTTGGAGCATGAGATTCATTTTGCACAGAGATATAAACAACATGTTGTAGGGGTGTTCTTCGATCTGGAAAAAGCCTATGATACAACTTGGAGGCATGGAATAGCAATACTTTTGCGGAAGTATGGCCTTATAGGACACCTTCCCTCTTTCCTGTGTAATTTCATGGCGAACAGAACATTCCGAGTTCGCGTTGGGTCAACGATCTCAGACCCTTTTACGCAGGATAATGGTGTCCCACAGGGAAGTGTGCTGAGTCCATTTCTTTTCCTCATTGCTATGAATGAGGCTTGTTCACAACTTCCATCCACTGTGAACTATTCCCTGTACGTTGACGATATTGCCATCTACTGTCGAGGGTCCTCAATGTTCTTTATTGAGCGTCAACTGCAACTGGCCATCAACAAGCTCGTAACCTGGAGCAACGAAGTAGGATTTAAATTTTCACCCCAAAAAACAAGGGCCGTTCACTTTTGTTTTTTGAGAGGTCTCCATCCAGACCCAGACCTTACACTTTATGGATCCCCTATTTTAGTGGTGGACTCACATAAATTCTTGGGTCTGACATTTGATAGAAAATTATCATGGCTCCCTCATATTCGTAATTTAAAAGCGAGATGCTTACAAGCCATGAATGTTTTGCGCTCTATTTCCGCTACCAAATGGGGCGCTGATAGGAAGATGCTCTTGTTTTTATACGGCTCTCTAGTTAGATCTAAATTAGACTATGGAAGCATTGTTTATGCCTCAGCTTCAAAGAGCACTTTGAAGCTGTTAGATCCCGTCCATAACCGAGGCATAAGAATTGCCACAGGAGCTTTCCGCACAAGTCCGGTAGAGAGCCTTTATGTGGAGGCTTCTGAACCCCCATTATGGTTTAGAAGAGCCAAACTCCTCCTCAAATATGCTCTTCGCGTATACGGTGAAAGTGAACATCCAGCTTTTGCCTGTTTTTTTGATAAACCTAGTATTCCTCCCCATCACTCTTTTAGAAGCATTAAGAATTGGTTCCAAAATCTTCTGAAGAGCCTGAACCTCCCATTTCCAGCCATGCATAGCCGAGAGGTCAGAGAGGTCCCTCCGTGGATTCTCCCCCAACCAGACATAAATTATAACTTATTTTCTGGGAAAAAATCAAATTTTATGGAAGCTGAAATTAACGCACTCTTTAAGGTTTTTTTAGAAACCCTTCCTGATGGCTTCCACATATATACAGATGGGTCCAAATCAGAGGACGGGGTTGGCTGTGCGTTCCTTATAGATAACAGTGTATTTTCATATCATTTGCCAAACGAGTTCTCCATCTTCTCAGCGGAATTGGTAGCCATAGCCAAAGCGTTAGAGTTCGCTTTTAATTATCCAAATTCAAACATCTGGATATTCACTGATTCACTGAGCGCTTTGCAATCTTTGGAATCATTTAATTCTATAAACCCGTTTGTTCAAAGAATCCAGGAATATCTTCATTACCTGGATTCTCAAGGTACCAGTATTCATTTGGTCTGGATCCCTAGTCACATGGGTATCCTACAAAATGAACGGGTCGATAAGGCGGCAAAACACGCGATTACTCATTTACCGATCTCTGAATTGCTTTCAATCCCCGAGCATTTGTACCCTGTGATTTCCAAAAAACTCAGATCTTCTTGGCAGGATTCTTGGCCTCTGAACCCTGCTAATAAATTATTTGAAATAAAGCCTGCCATCACACCGTGGTCATTACCTTGTCTAGCAAACAGGCGAGAAGATGTCGTTCTTACTCGGCTTAGGATTGGTCATAGCCGTCTTACTCACCTCCATTTATTAAAAAAAGAACCAGCGCCATTGTGTTCTTGTGGAGCAATGCTGACTATTAAGCATATTCTAACCCAGTGCCCTTTACACACTAAGTTACGACGCTCATTAGGGCTGAATCATTCCTTAGATTTTTTGTTGGGGAACAACCCCATAATTTTTAAAAAAGTGTTTCTTTTTTTAAAAATTATTCATGTTTTTAAATTCATATAGTCATCCTTTTATTGCTTTTGCATTGTATATATTTAATCATTAAGTATAGGTTTCATTTAGTGCCATTTACACACTAATCATATTCATCAGTTTTTTTTTAGGGGTCAACTCAGAAGAAAATAGATTTTAATCACCTATTTTATAGTCATTTAGTGCCCTTTACACACTAATGACTTACACAGCCCTATGCTAATATTTCTTATTACGGGCGAACCCTGGCGAAAAATTTCTGTTTTTAAATTTATTAATGATTTTAAAATCTCATAGTCATAGTTTTTATTGGTTGTCCATCTTTGTCACTCAAGTTTTTATAATTTTTTTTCATCTGATTTTTTAAAACTTTTGGCCCCTTAAACTGTGGGTTTTTAAACTTTCTGTCGGGCGCAAAATGGCCATAGCAGCCGACGCCCTAATATTCCAACCAACCAACCTTCTTAATACCAAAGGAAATCTAATTCGTTTTTAAACCTTTAAATATCAACTGCTTTTCTTTAGCCCAGCCATTAAGTATGTTCTCATCCTGTTGAATCCAAAATTCAACAACATGCGAATCATAATATTCGGATTCATAAATTAAAAAAATATCATCCATATACACTATAATCTTTCCATTTAATTTCAATTTATAAACATCATTTATATAAAAAGTAAATAAATGACTCGACATAAAAGTCCCTTGCGGAATTCCTCTATGAACATAGTAAAAACTTTCTTGACCCTCCATAAAAATAGTTCTATTAATGAAGAATGAAGATAATAACCTCACATATTGTGCCGCGCAGCCTTCAACCAATAACATTTCTAATAACAGTTTACATCCACACAATCAAAAGCTTTAGACAAATCCATAGAAAGAATAGTAAGAACTCTCCCAACAGCAAACGCCTTCAAAACATAATTATATATCTTTAAAATCGCATAAAAACAGGCAGAGTTTTTTTCGCTGCAAATTGATTCTCATGTAATCTGCCCTCAATAAAATCAATTATATCTTTAAAAATTAACTTAATTAAAATTTTACATGTTGTAGTTGATATCATCACCGGTCTATAATTAGACACCCCTTCTTATTTTTTTCTTTTTGAATAAGTTTTAACATGAAAGCATTCCAACAACATGGATAAATGCCCGTTAATATTAGTTCATTTACCAAATTACAAAACAGGAAATAAAAAAACAAAAACAAATTTCTCATAATGTTCTTATCAATAAAATCAAAAGGGTGAGATGATCCCAATTTACAATTCTTTATAATCATAATGAAGAAATTCTTTCAGGTTGAGCAGAACATGAAACACTTAATAAAACCGGCTCAAATTTCTGTAACGTATTGGGAGGAAAAGCATGTACCAAAAAGGAATCTTTAAACTCCTTAAAATCAACTTCTTTACTTTGAACTTTCATTGTCGGATTAATGTAATTCCACAAAAATTTCCCATTACTCTCTAAAAAACTCCCTTTCTTTTCCTTGATCAATTTTTTATAATTCTTATTCACCTCTTTATAATTTTTTATACTATAACTTGTTTGCTTCCTTTTCATTTCTCCATAGAGATAATTTCTCTTTTAAAAAAACATGACAATTCACTTGACCACCATCTTTTTCTACCACAACAATTATATTGACATGCTCTTATTTTAAGACCACATCTTTTCAATATGTAAAAAATAATTTCAAATGACTCTCTACAACCCCTATCATTATCACCATTTTTCAAAATATTAAAAGGGGGAAAAATATCTAACGCTCCATACACTAATTCCCAATCAATATCATTAGAAACAAACCATTTAGATTTTACCATTGGTAAGTTAAGACTTTCATCATTACAATTTATTTTTATTTTACATAAAAGAATTGCATGATCTAATGTATCTACCGTTAAAATTTTTTCAATATTGAAAGACATATCATTTGACACAAAAAATTGATTTTTAGTTATACGTTTGGGTACCGACACTCTCGGCGTACAGCCCATCCCCTCACACTCATTAATGAGCTCATTCTTAGAGGGACTTTGTCTTCCAAAGCCAACATTAAAATCCCCACAAATTATCAGTAAATCCGAACATGATATATTTTGCAAAAAACAATCAATTACAGTTTCAACCAACGCCATAGGTGACTTTTACAGGGTGATTCAGTCAATTTCTGACCATTTCAGTACTATGATTTATTGACCCATTAATGTTTACAAACTTAGCATTTCAGTATGACATTTTATTATTATTATTATTATTATTATTATTATTATTATTATTATTATTATTATTATTTAGAATATTTGCATCCCAACAGGGGATATGTAAAGCAGACAAGCTAAGGTGGTTAAAGCAAATCCAAAGCCTGCAATAAAATATTATAAGCATGTTCCTTATGGTTGAAACAGCGGTCTAAAGTACAATTAATCACCTGATTCCTAGTGCTATAATTAAGTTCATTCCAAACAGAAATAACATTATAAGGGAAAAAGGCTTCACGGAACTTAGAAACTATCATGGTAGGCGTGATTTTATATTTCTGCGTCTTCCTGGTTTTCGCAGCATCATCTAACCAAGCTCTAACAAAATGCATGGGATGATCGTTTTTAGTTAGAGCATTATATAATTCTTTAAGATTGGCACAAGCAATTATTTTACTCAAAGTTGGAATCCCGTAAACATGACAGGTCTCTGTAATAGAAGAAACTTTGGGGAGACCCAGCGCAGCTCTTAAGACATCGTTATACGCAGTCTGGACACGAGTTATTTGCCGTTTAGGGGCTGATGACCAAACGACAATACCATATTCGACTTTGGGAATTAGTATTGTCCTAAATGTTTTGATGATTTCGTCTTTCGTTAAAATTTTGCGTAATCTGGCAAATAAGAACTTTAACCTATTTAGATCAATCAATAAAGAATCAATATTATCAGAGAATGACAATCTACTATCAAAAACAAATCAATATTTTAGGCAGTACGAAGTTTTTATTCCCGTGGAACGTTTTGAACTGCTCGCAGCCGAATGGTGAAGTTGTTCATAATTCTATCCAGGATTTCTGCATCCACAAGGGTGCAGCAGTCGACGATGCTTTGTCGCAGCTGGTCTAGGGTTCTTGGTGCTGTAGTGAACACACCGTCTTTAAGGAACCCCCAGAGATAAAAATCACATGGGTTTAGGTCAGGACTCGTAGGGGGCCAAAGAAAGCCACCCCCGAATCGATCTGGACACCTGTTAGAAATGACACGATTTCCGAATTTCTGATTGAGAAAGTCTAGCACTTCATTAGTGGTGTGAGGCCTAGCCCCATCCTGTTGAAACCTTTGATGTCGAAGCGGTATACGCCTCCTTCGCAGCTCGGGGATAAAGAAGGTTTCCAACATGTTAAGGTAAGCCTATGACGTTACGGTGACCTCAAAAAAGTATGGACCAATGATGCCTTTTTTGGAAATTGCGCACTGTCACGGAATTCCGTTGACAATATGAATTCCAGTGACGGAATCGAGCGCTTTCCCTCTCGCATTTTCTATGCGTCGAGTAGGAGAAAGAAGCGACGTAGATCTCGTCGGCTACAACGTCAGCGCCAAAGGACGAATGAGAGCGGAGAGAGGGATTTTCGAGTTGATGACGAGGAGAATCGACATCGAGGAGTTTGCTTTGGAGGAGCCGTATCGAATAGACGTACGGAGGAATCGAGGAGCCCGATTAACGTGATTTCAAGGGACGACAGCGTGTTGGCGTCGGGGAGTGACAAGCAGGAATGCGGCCAAGCAAAGGAGGCGACGACGGCATCTCCGACGGGCGTCGTGCCCCGTGCGTCGGTGGGCGTGTCGAATAGCGAGAACCCCGCTACGACGAAGTCCTCAACGGTCCTACGTGGCAGGAGAATTACTGAGATTCTTCTTTCAACCGGAGCCGTGCATTTTCCCGAGCTTCCGCATTGGACTATTAGGACTGGCGTCAATTACCTGGTGAGTGCAGAGTTTCACTTAGGTTTATGCGCCCAACAGGCATTAGCGGCTTTTCCGGAGCTCCATTTTTATGAGCTACGTTTTTCCTCTTTCGTGCATGGTTTGTGGCCATGTGGTCTGTCGTCCTACGTGTCGCACGACATGGGCTTCGTATTAGTGAAGAGGAGGAGATAGTGTGTGTTCCTGTGCTAAAGGGATTAGAACGTTCACGTTTCTAATTTAAGACTCGCTGTCCTGATTTCGGCAACGAATTGTATTCGGAAGAGTTTTCCTTCTTTTGCCTCGTTCCCATTTCATGAAAAATGGTTATTCTAAAGGAAAAAAAAAAAAAACTGATGAAGGAAACTTCGTTTCCGAAATGTACATCTGAGTCATTAAAATTTATTATGTGGAATAGTGGTTTTGGAGTTATTTTTATTTTTTTTTTCTATAGTTGTGTCCACAGTTTTTGGCTTGATTCCATTGGTTATTCTAATTTTGCAGAATACGTCCTCGGTTGCGGTCTGTCCTCAACCTGGTGTGCGGCCCTAAGACGTATTGAACTGTGACATTCATTCCCGGCTAAAGTTTCATTATTGTGTTTACTTAGTTTTGTGCTTTATTGGTGTTAGTGTATTTTCGAGCCAAGTGTTCTTATCAGGTGTTGGAGGCTCGCATGTATAATGAGGATCAATAGAAGTATCCTTCGCCATTGAATATGTGATTTCTTTTTATAAAGTTCATAAGGCCAAGTAGGTGATTTTCCTGCTACCTCCGCATCAAAGTGTGATGTGATACTCGATTGTGACTTGCTACCCGCCTAAGATAGTGTTTTTACCCCTGTCTTCGTTATCCACGATGTGAGCAGCGTGTAGTGTTATTCTTTGGTGTTTTCTTATTTTAAGTCAATTGAAAGTTGAGCCTAGAAGGCTTTATTGGTGGTGTGAAGATCACGCCTAAATTGTGTTGTATCTAATTTTTACTTTTAGATAAAAGGTTTATCTTAGTTTTTTTACATTTTATTATTTGTCAGTAATAAATGCATTTTTATTTCTGATTTTCGCCTTATGTCATTGAATGCTTAGTCCACTGCGTACACTCTTTAATTTACAATATTTTTATTCATGACACGCACCAAGCCATAACCTTTCCTGGATGAAGAGGTGACTTATAGATCTAATGAGGGTGCTGGGAACCCCAAAAACGAACGTTGTGTTTATTAACGTCACCTGACAGATGGAAGAAGGCCTCTTCTGACACCCACAGGTTGTCCACAATGTCCTGATTGGCTTCCATTTCTGCTCTAAACTCCATCGCAAATTGTTGTCGCTTCTGTCTTCCAGTGTCTGTTAACTCCTGATAAACATGGATCTTATACGGGAACAGGTGTAAATCCTTTCTCAAAATTCGCCACGTCGTGGTATACGATAGCCCTTCTTCAATGGATAGGCGGCGAACAGATTTTTTGGTAGGGGAATTGACCAACCTTGTGCGAACATTTTCGACAACTTCGGCCGTTCGAACACGAGCTTCGCTCCCGCCTTTTTTAAAAGCTTTTATTAACTTTGCTGTGTTAGTTTGTTTAGGTCAAATCTTGTAATCAATATTAAACCAACTTTCCGACAAGCTAGGGAGCTGCAATTTGACACACTTATGCAGAATCGATGACAATTTATGATGAAGAAAAAAATTTTCAAATCGGTTCATTGGTTCGTGTTCTAATGGTACTAACTCATTACTACGAATTGATTGTTGTAACAATTGGACATTTCGTTATGGCGAGAGTAAATGTATCTATTGTTTATTGTTGCAAAATTAAGCTGTATTGTTGCCACTAAAGAAAACATTATTGGGGACTTCAGGTGCCGTACAAAATGGCGGATGAAATGGGGAAGAGCATGCGTTTATCATTGTCAGCAATAGCGTTTATCATTGTTAGCATTAGATCTCAACAATGATGCTTCCCCATTTCATCCGCCATTTTGTAGGCAGCTGAAGTCGCCAATAAAAGCTTGGTTTGATAAAACCTTTTTCCTCTTAACTTGTTCTTGCCTTTAACACATCCATTGGCACGAAATTGCTTGACAAAATCCATGATTGCTTGCCTGCCTGGTGCGTCTCAACACTTATACTCCTTCCGGAACTTTCTTTGTACGGTTACAGGTGATTTTGTCTCGAAATACCTTTCGACAACCTTGCATTTCTGCTCTGTTGATAAAGCGGGCGCCATTTTTCAACAATACGATTTTCATGCAACAATACAAACTCCAACTATTTAGAAATTCGATATGGCGCTCATATTCTTTCAGTTGTTTATCCCTAATGCACGTCATTCGAGTGAAATGGTGAGAAATTGACTGAATCACCCGGTATATCACTATTAAATTTACTTTAGTCTTAAAGTTGATGTTAAGCATAACATGCAAAAAATTACAACCTTCCTTATACGAATCTGAAATCATCGTGGAATCAAACCTTTCAGAAACGTATAAAAGGAGTCCCCCACCTCCCGTGGGTCTATCAGATCTAAAAGTACAAAAACCTGGCAATAATATATCCTTATCCGGAATTTCATCGTATAACTATAATTCAGTAATAAAAATAATATCCGCTTTCTCCATCATAATCAAATTTTCAATGTCATGAAATTTAGTCCTAACAGAACGTGCATTTAAATAAATGCATTTAACATCCAATCATACCAGCCTATTTTCATTTCCTTTATTTTCTTCTTTATATTCAACTGCGGTTTTTCCCTGAAAGAGCCTAAATTCAATTTTCTCTGGCCAACACTCCACTTGACACCAATCAATGCCATCGCCCCTTTCTAGTTCAACATAAATATACTTTGATCTCAAACAATCTTTTTTTACCCGTCTAACATTTCATAATCGGTAAACCACAATCTGTTAAAAAATTACTTAACAGTTTCAACTAAATCGTCTATATTCACCAAACAGAATCTTAAGGGTGTCTTCCTAATACATTCATTATTTTCATGACCAAAGTTTTTAGCTCTTTTGTTGGTTGCTTTTTTTTTGTATATTCAAGGAAGGGCCCCTATCTCCATTTTCTTCCTTTTTCTGATGGTCATTTTTTCCGTAAAGTTAGTTGATTTTTCCCATTTTCAGATTCCCCCAAACAGATATAAATTATAACTTATTCGCTGGGAAAAAATCAAATTTTATGGAAGCTGAAATTAACGCACTCTTTAAGGTTTTTTTAGAAACCCTTCCTGTCGGCTTCCACATATACACAGATGGGTCCAAATCGGAGATGGAAGTTGGCTGTACATTACTTATAGATAACACTGTATTTTCTTATCATTTGCCAAACGAGTTCTCCATCTTTTCAGCGGAATTAGTAGCTATAGCCAAAGCGTTCGAGTTTGTTTTTAAGTATCCAAATTCCAACATCTGGATATTCTCTGATTCCCTGATCGCTTGGAATTATTTAATTCTGAAAATCCTTTTGTTCAAAGAATCCAAAAATATCTTCATTACCTGGATTCACAGGGTACCAGAATTAATTTTGTCTAGATCCCTAGTCACATGGGTATCCAGCAAAATGAACACGTGGATAAGGCGCAAAACACGCTGTTAATCAGTTACCGATCTCTGAGTTGCTTTCAAGGAGCATTTGTATCCGGTGATTTCCAAGAAACTCAGATCTTCATGGCAGGAGGCATACAATCACACCGTGGTCATTACCCTGTCTAACAAACAAGCGAGATGTTCTTACCCGGCTTAAGGCGGGTTCACATTCAGCGACTTCGCGTCTAAATCGCCGTATCTGGCGCATTGTTGGCGATTTTGGTTGCCAGAGCCGTTTCACATTCAGCGAATTCGCGGCGGAAAGCGGGTTAGGGCCGACAACGGCGCGGGTTTTCGAATTCCAACCGTGTTGGAATTTTCCGAAGTCGCTCCTAATGCGCAGCCAATCAGCCACGAGTGAGCATCTCTCCAGTCCTGGAATCCTTAGCAACTGTTTCTAATCATGGATGAAGAAAAGATGGATGGGACACTCCATTGCCTTCCTCAGTGAGTTTGATTTTGGGGCGTCATCTGGAGCTTTGCGTAGTACTAAATATAATCGTCTGCTTAGATTAAGTTAATAAAATTAAAAATAGACTAAAAACAAAAAATAGAAAATATAAAAAAAAAACTTTCTAAGCACACTTTTATCTTAAAAAGCCACTTAATATATGAATTTCTTTTTTAAAAAATTTCTAGTACTACGCAAATCGAAACGATGGTGGTGAAGTTTCGGTTTAGTACTATAGTTTCTTCTAGCCACTATTATTAGTACTAAGCAAAGAAGAAACTGAAACTATTTTTCTTATTTCCCAGACAGTTTTGGTTTAGTACTACGCAAATCGCCAGAGTGCGCCACTGAAAAAAAAAACCTCACGCTAGACGCATAGGAGCAGCCAACGATATGAAATGAGTAAATCGCTCATGAGCTGCTTACAGCGCCACCATCGTGTCCCCATTTGAAGGCCCGGCGGGCATGTTCGCTATCCACGCAGAGATAGAGGCAGTTTCGCCATTATGTCGTATGAGGGCGCACGCGTCCCTACCCAGATCAAGGTCTATAAAAGAAGGTCAGGACACGATCCCACAATACTCTGCGCCAGCGGCCATTTTGATTCTAAAGTATATTGAAGGCACACAGATTACATATTTTTGCAGAGGATTTTAATAATAAAAAAAAAAAATGTATGCAAAAACAATGTATGGAAGTAAGAGTTCCTTCATGAGAACCTCTGCAGATACCTATAGGAAAATTTAAGGCATAAAAATTTAATTCTAATTTCACTAGCTCTTCAGTGTTCCCAATTTTATTTTATTTACATAATTAATTGTAAAAATTTCTGTTTATATTATCTATTTTGAAATTTTCTGTTTATATTATTTATTTTGAAATGTTCAGTTTTTATTATTTATTGTAAAATTTTCAGTTAATATTATTTATTATAAAGTTTTCTGTTTATTTTATTTATTTTGAAATTTTCAGTTTATATTATTTATTGTAAAATTATTTGTTTATATTATTGTAAATTTTCTGTTTATATTAATTATTGCAAAATTGATTTTTTTTGTGTAATTTATTTGAAAATTTTCTGTTAATATTATTTTTTGTAAAATTGATTTTTGTATAATTTATATGAAAATTTTTGTAATATAAAATGAAAATATGATCTGAGACCTGATTAAAACTACTTTTAAAAGTTTCCGTTTATTTAATTAAATATTATTTGTTCGAAAATCGCCTATATTTAACATGAAAATTGTGTAGAAAACGCCACGTTTAGAACCAAAATGGCGGCTCCATTTTCGTGTCCTGACCTTCTTTTATAGACCTTGCCCAGATAAAGCTCTGGATGTACAAAAAAAGTTTTTTTTTGTAAAAGAGCTTAATGCATCCAGAGTAAGGTTTATAAAACCTCGGTTTTGAAAGTATTACAGCAATACAATATATATTTATTTTTTGTTGATGACAAATAAATAATCGTTCTAAAATGTTGTAAACAGCTATACAAGAACTTAAATATAATATGACTTTCGATAAGTAAATAAAATTTAATATTTTTTTAAACTATTCTCTACATAGAAAATTTTAAAACATTCATTTATGATATAGTTGCAGATATGGATGAAGGTAGTTGTTAATTTTATAGCGGATTTGTTTAATGTAAATACATGTATATCAAAACTAATTATACATTACTGGATTCATGAATAGCATTTTATTTCAGTAAAAACAACATGAACAGTTTGCAATTTCATTTTATCTGAAAAGCATTTTTTTTTATTAAAAAAGAAATATTTAATTAACATTTGAGGTATAATAATGTAATAATAAACTTAAAACGCACATTTGCTTCTAAAATTTAGAATAAACATATTTAAAAGAAAAGAAAATAATTTAAAATAATTTATAATGAAAGTGTAATGTATTTGAATTTACAAAAAATTTTTAATAATATTTTAGCTTTTGGAAAGCTGTTTTAATTTTATTCGGTGATTAAATATAATTTGGGACTGCTAATTTTGAAAATGAATTCAGTTTTCATCCAACACGCCAGGATTTTTCAAGAATGCAAATAATACAAATTCGACATGCACTCCTACCTCATAATCGTAATTTAAGCCAGAGTCAAACTTTAAATTAGATTTTTAATAAATTAATAATAATAAATAAATTGTAAAACTATTTTTATTGACTGCCCAAGCGCAGAATAGAGTAATTGAGCTCTAAAGAATTTCTAATTTTAATTGGCGACGAGCTTAATACTGTCCGTTTTCATAAAATAACGAGTAAAATGAGCATGCCGTTTTGGGAATAAACCTTGCGCGATATCCCAAAACAGTTATAAAATTTGAAATGAGCATGTTGAAATTAGTAAAAATCACTGAAAAATTTCTTGACAATAAACCCTCGTAGGCCTGTGTAACATTGTCCATTATAATAAAACTAAAGTGAGGATATCGTTTATCGAACAAACCTTTCGTGATAGCACAAAACTGTTTTAAAATTTGAAATCAGCACATTGAAATTATAATCAAGAAAATTTTCAGCGATTTTTTACTAAACTTTCGCAGACCTGTTTAAACCATTCAAATTTTCAATGATTTAAACATTCAGTATTTATAAATCGAGATAACATCAATTCATATGTTGGTTTATAGATTGATGTCTTGATTAATTTTAAAATTTGAAGTTATTAAATTTGTTGTTTTCCATCAATAATTAAAGCTGAAAATTCAGTAAATTTATTTCTATTCAAATACATGCATTTTCATTAGAAATTACTTCCTTTTAATATTTAATGTTTAATATTTTTCACTATTTATTAATTTATACAGGGTGTAAATGGACGACGTTTCACAAATTTAAGGATATGTAGAGGATGATGTGGTGAACATTTTTTATTAATAAACCCATAGTCCCAAACGAAAAGCGACGGAGCTACAGCTTGTTTGATGTCCATTGAACTAGGCACGTTTACTACAATGTCCCCTGTCATTGCATCTTGTAGGCCTTATGCAGACTGTCAGCTCGCAGGCTATATTCAAATGGTACCGTCCGGATGCACAGCACATTCTCCAATCACATAATCTTGCATATCAGGTTGGTACGAAATTCCCGTTGTTAGTTTGGAACATTCCGTAAGGGTGAAGGTTTTTTGCGCTCTACGTTTTGTGCTGTATGAGTTCAGGAATGGATTTTACTGTGAGGCAGAAACAGCGAGAACTTTCGAAATTCCAATGCAGTGACAACACAGTAATTCAGACAGCCATTCCACGGCTTGACGCAAAACAGAGCATCAAACATGCTGTGGCTCCGTCGCTTTTCGTTTGGGACTATGGGTTTATTAATAAAAAATGTTCACCACATCATCCTCTATATATACTTAAATTTGTGAAACGTCGTCCATTTACACCTTGTATACATTGTAATTTTCAAATGACTCTCATGAAACTCCTTTAAGATAAACAAGTTCGCCTTTATTAAAAAAAACAAAAAAAACTCTGATGTGCGAATAATTTTAAGCAATACGAAGTATTTAAAATTTAAAAAATTAAATGTAAAAAATGAAAGGGGCATGCAATCTAGGTAGGCTACATTTTTTTCAAACAAGCCGTTTTTTGACACACTGAATACAGAGTATACATAGCATCTGCTTTACACATCTTTGGACAATGAAATGGGGTTATAAGCTCTTAAATTAAATAAAAAGTAATAAAATTTACGTCATAACCTAACATTTTAATCATTAGTGTTGTGAGGGGGGGGGTTAGGTTACATCATTTTGCTATGTGTGCCCCCGAGTGAGGTGTTATTCGAAACACATTTCTCCAGACTGTGACAATTCTTTGGTCGTTTTGTAGGAAGCGTGTAAATTTCCGCAGAACCAGGCCGTTTCTTGGAGTATTCATGTTCTCCAGTTAATCTGGCTTTCGGATGCGACCAGTCTGTAAGCATCTTCTTCCATCAAGTTTACACTTTCTTCTGGCAACAGAACCTATTGTTTTTGGATTTACAGCCTTCCTCTGTAAATTGTTACTGTGTGTTTTTCTGGCAAGTTTATAGCCGTTCCACTGTCCAAAGGTGTGCAACGCAGATGCCAGTGAGGCATCTGTACTCAGTGTGCCAAATTTATTTACAAAAAACTGTAATGGTTTTAGTAGCTCCTCAACATTGTTTTCAGTTCTTTCCTTTAAGCAACTGGTAATTTGTTGAATTAGTTCATCAACTGTTTCTCCCACTCTATTAGCACCACAGCTTTCATTTACACTGAACGATTCAGTGTCGTCATTCGGAGGAATACGTTCTACTACTGCAACATCAGCAGAATAGGTCACGTTTTCTGTGCCAGGTGCTTTAGTAGAGACATTCTCAGCACAGATTTCATGGTTGATTTTGCCGTTTACTTCACAATGTAAGCTTTCAAGCCAATATACTAGGGCTTTTTTCTCCTGTAGCTATAGTGTAAAGAAGCTCTTTCACTTGACCATCCCTAACAGGGCGTAAACTAACAGGCAAGTCTATAGCCAATTTATCTGCAACAGCTGCTATATGCTTATATTTTCTACCAGTGTTGCCCGAATGACAGCTACACAGTCCTATCTCCATGTCAACGACGTAGCTCACACCTTTCTGGGTTGCACTATGGACAACAAACGACGAATTTGAAATGCCTTGTTCTACTGTTAGTTCTTTTCCTTTATGATCTGGAATACTTTTCCTAATGCGCACTTTGTCATACACAACGTCTAACAGTTTGGTCATAAAGTAAGTTTCTAAACGTGTGGACAGGAAGTCAAAAGCTTGCACAACATTGTACGCCTTCGTACGAAGAAATATAAAGCCTTTCAACATTCTCATACCTGCTTCAGCCATGTTGTTTGTGTTATGACCTCTAAGAAGTATTTATGAACGATAGCATAAAGCCCACAACCGATGCCGCTTCGCCACATATTCTACATAATTCTTGTAGTTTACAGCAAATTTATCTTCTTTTAGCTGTTTGAAATTCTCCTCGCATTGATCAATTGTACAACTGTAAAGCATCGTTTTAAATAGATAGAAAAGATGCTGTCTGTGATTTGCATGTACGAGGATGGGCTGAAAAGTAATGCCTCCATGGCTGTAACTTTTTTATTTTTTAACCGATTTTCAAAATTCTTTTTGTATCTGATACTCACATTTCTCCTGTATGTACTGCACTATTCACTTTTCGACATAGTTCCCATCCCTTTCCACGCATTGTACCAACGCGTGACTAGTCGGGTGAACCCGTCGGAGGGGAATTCCGGGGTTGTTGTCGACACCAAGACCGAACGGCAGGTTTCACCTCGTCGTCAGAACGCAACTCGTGCCCCTTAAGGTGCTCTTTCCTCTTTGGGAAGTGGTGAAAGTCGCAAGGTACAAAGTCTTTCATTTTTGAACTGCAGTTTTTCATCTTTGAACTGTAGGCGCTGCAACCCCCTCTGATGTGTGCGGACGGGCGTTATCGTGCTGCAGAAGAGGATCCAAAGCTGCCATTCAATTTGAGTATCAGATACAAAAAGAATTTTGAAAATCGGTTAAAAAATAAAAAAGTTACAGCCATGGAGGCATTACTTTTCAGCCCACCCTCGTATTTTGTTAGCAGAGAGAAATAAGAAGCTCCAAACTGCTTTTAGCACATGAAAAATGCACAGGAGGATGTCAGCTTGTGGGTAAACATTGTGGACAGCATTCCTTTCACTATTACTGTCATCAGTGATAAACACTTTGGGTCCTTTGCCTTCAGAAAGAGTCCTAAATAAAGTTAGCGCACAAGATATTGTTTCTTCATTCTCAGAGGAGGTGAGAAGAACTCCAACAGGTATTCCGCCAGCTTGCGAATGAGTCATTAGAAGAAAAACTCTGTAGTTGTACGTGTCCATATGGCCAGTTGAATCCATGAATATAAGCTCAGATGCTTGAGGCAGGGAAGTGTAGGCTCTTTTCATTAATGGAGTGTACAGGGCAATGGCAATATGGCCACTTGCGGTCTGAAAGAAATGTATTCAGAATATTTAAGTTTTGTTAACTACGAGTTCTAATCAAGCAATTTTTTTAAAATTATATTCAATAACTACTTCAATTAATCAGACCGTATTTAGTTGGTTTTATGCACTAATTCTAATGATGCTTCACGTAAATGAAAATGGATATAGGCAAATTTAATAAAAATAAATATCTTTCGCATTTTGGCAGCTCCATTACATAATGTCTCCTGTTGCTCTTTGTTATATTTATCTACAAATTTCTCCAGATCCACAATCATTTGCTTCCCTTCTGGTGCACCATATTCATGTTTGAAAATGAGTCTGTATAGCCTGAAAGAAAATGGGATGCTTTATTTATTTATTTCCAGTATTTTTACTTGTTTATTTATTCGTACGCTCATTCAATCGTGCATCCATCCATCCATCCATCCATCCAATTTATTCACTCATTCATTCACTTTTTTATAAACTCATTCATTCAATTTTTTACTTAATTCAAAAACAGAACTCATTGTATAAACGATATATATGTAAATATTGTTTGAATGAGGTATACGCTAGTTTAGAGTTAGATAAGAAGTACGCGAGTGAAAACAAATAAACTAGCAAATTGATTTGAACACTTATTTGTGAACATAATCAGTATCAGGGCAAACGGAACGATCTGCACAGAGGAAAGGATAATTGTCAGGGTCTTGGTCTAACAGGTCAGCTTTAAGTGCCCTCAATGCTGATGCTGGAGAATGTGATGCTGCAAATAAGCTCTTCAGTTTCTCAACAGTAGACTCTTTAACATCTTTGTATCCTAAGGCACTTGCTGAATGAAGTGGATGATTGTGACGGAACTTGATGAGTATGGAGCAAGGAAATTTCCTGTTGACTGGTACGGTGGCCCTAAAAGAAATTTCGTGCAATTAAATTTAAAGATAGGGGCAAGCGAGGCAAAGAAATTGGAAATTCTTCACACATACCTAGAGTACTTTTTCAGAGGATGAACACGATGAACTGCTATTACTACTGTAGCCTCACAATTCGTGTTCTTGCTCTTATTCTTCCCCACCTTCGTCCACCTCGTGTTATGCTGGCATCGGCGAAACAGTTTGCATAGCAATTTTTTCCCAGTGCATTTTGTAGTCCTTTCTGTTCGAAAAGTTGTGTTCGTCAGTTCTTGAAATTTTCGTAGCCATTTCAAAGCTTCATCTTCATCACAAATATTACAATGTACTTTGACATCATATCCATCATCGCTCTTTTCTATTATGTTATATTCATAATCGCATGGAAGCGAAAATGCTATAGTATCCACTGGCATGATTTTCATTTCACCCGCTCGCACGGCACGCCAAGGTTTATTGACCTTGGGTACGCACTAAAGCTCTAGAATCTGAGTCACTATAAAGAAAAAATTAAAAAAAAAAGGAAAATAAGTCAACAATAAGAGCTAAATCAAAAAAAAAAAAGACACAAAAAATATGAAACAACAAGGACAACACAAAAAGAAAAGCAATTCAAAAAAATCTAAATAAGTACAAAAAAAAATAAAAATAGTTAAACAATTTATAATATTAATAAATGAAAGGTCTTAAGAGGATTTTTTCACGCCAAACCTCAGATGTTGATATTATTGATGAAAAATAGGAAAAAAAGCCTATGGTGGCGCATCTGCACAGTGAGCAGAAGGTTCCTAGTTCGATCCCAGGCTGTGGAATTTTCTTTCCTATTTTTCATAAATAATTTATAATAATAACACGAAACATAAGGGGGAAACCCACTGGATAAATAAAAAGCATTAAGAAAAATAATATCAATTTTACTTTTGTTAATTAGATTTATTAATTTAAAAGCCGGATCTAATGCTAGAACATTCGTTCAGCATTTACACTGTTCACAGGATAATATTAACAATGAATAGTATAAATCTGTTGAAATTTAAGTATATAAACAAGAACAGATGAAGACCCCCCCTCCCTTTTTTCATCTGTTCTTGATAGAAATTGAATTAGTTGTGAATAACCCCGAACAAATGCTTCTAAGGAGAAGATGTTTAAAAAATTGAAGAGAAGGTGCATCATGAAGTTCTTTAGTTAATTTAGACCAACATATTACTCCAGAAATCTATTGATCTGTTTAAGTAATTCACTCTTTAAAATGTAATTGCTATTTTATTCTCTCTAGTGCAATATTGGTGATACTAGCTAGTTATAATAGGGGGATTTCTAATAATTTATGTGGAACTTTATATATAAACTGAGTTAGTTGAATAAAATAAAGTTCATCAAATTTGAATATGTTAAATTTTTAAATTCTGAAATGACAAAAGAGATAAGACGTACAAAATATTTTAGGAGTTAAATTATAAGATTCATATTTGCCTGTGTTCAAACCCCATAAACATATTCCAAAACAAGTTTATGTGCATGAAGGTGAATATAAATTTAGTAAAATACCATGCCGAAGATGAATAACTATATACGTCTAATACCTAAAGACTGGGCCAGTTTAATAGCTAAATGTTTTATATGAAGGCTTCATGATATATAAAGGGTAAAATAAATTCCTAAATATTTATAAAAAGAGAATCTAGATAGGATTTTATTATTAACAGAAAGCTTAATATTATTATAATCAATCAGTTTATTATGTTGATGAAAGATCATGTAATATGATTTGCTCAAGTTTGGTGGAAGATGATTTAGCAATGATTCTGTAAGAATCAAGGGGGGAGAAATTCTGTATTAAAATCACCTAAAATTATACATTTATTGAAGCAAGATGTAATCACACAAGAAGAGATTCAATAAAGGTTAAAAAATTATTAAAATCAGCATTCGGAGGGCGATAAATATTAATAATAAAGAATATATTATTTATTAACCAAGTAAGGAAATTCATAGTCATCCATAACTTCTTCTATAATACCAATTGAAAGTTTATTATTAATACAGGTAACAAATACCTCCACCCCTACGTGTGTTTCTTGAGATTGAGAAATTATTATATCCTGATATAGGTGAATGGCCATATCAGAGGTATTTAAAAACCAACCAAAGAAAACAAAGAAGAAAGAGGAATTTAAATAAGAGAAGGGAAAAAAAATCAAAAAGCAAGCACAAGAAACTAGATTGAAATGTTAGAAAACAACAGCGTGACAAGAAATTCTGGGCTGTAAAAGTGGGAGTCACATTATCCATGAATAAATACGGTACAAAGAACATATTGCACACAGAAGATTTGGAAGAGCCAGCCAGTCAGCCATTGCTAAACATTCTTTGGACACGGGTCACGATTTCAAATTAGAAAACCTCACTCTTGTACAATCTGTTAATAAAAAACACCTTCTGGACGCATACGAAAGCATGGCTATCATCCAAACGAATCAGAATAATTTACTTAATTCTGATAAGGGACCGAATGGTGATTCATCACTAATCTACTGGTGGACGACTTTAGCCAATCAGGGCTCCTGCACCTCTTTCCGTTAATGTATTTTTACTTATTCTTCTCGGATTGGTTTGTTTATCGTTAATTTTCGCTATAAATACTGTTTTTTCGTCGTTTGAGGACCATTGCTCAACTCGACAGGAGAGTTGCAACAAATACTTCTATTGCCGACGATTTTGAGATACCTCCCATTGGAAATCACGTCCAGGAATTGATGAAAAAGCTGCTTCCGAAGATGAAGGACCATCCCAATCCTCTGGTTGCCGGTATTCTTGAGCACCCGCTTACCTTCAGAAGCCTTCTTAGACATCGCAGGCCACGCCACCTCCTGGACATCAATTTCGACGACATCCAAAAGGCGATATTTCCCGAATATTGGATCACCTAGCTCCTCGTGTCCCTCGTCAATCAACAATCAACACTATCGTCCTGATAGGAAAGGACTCCATCTTATCCTCTGGATGACTTAACTAGGTTTCATCTGGCTTCTTGCCTAGTTCTGTGTACTTCCCGTGGTTACCTTCTGGATGAGTATGGCAGTGAAAGCGTTGCTTTCGGACCACTCGTTTCGTTTTACCTGCACTGTTCGATTGTCGATTGTTGTTTGACTTCAGTTCACTTTTAATTGAGTGGATTCACGGAGTCAAGGATTCCTGCCGAAGATGAAAGCAGTGCTTTCGAAATGCGCGTATCCAGGTTGTATTTTTCTGTTATTCGTTGTGGTTAAAGAGTTTTCTTTCATTTATTATAATAAATACGGTATTTATTAAATCAGTAAAAATTTAATCGTGATAAATATATGAGGAAATTAAATGAATTTTTAAGAGCAAAATATTTTTATTTGTTAAGACAATCATTGCTATATCATTTCACATTGTGTATCACTATGTGATATTTGTATGACATTCATTGTCATATTATTCAGTAAAAACTCAAAAGTCAAAGTAAGTTTCCTGATTTGTCATAGATTTCCATCAAAAAGGACCTGCATGCAAAATGGATAATTGCAATGAAAAGGGACAAATGGAAACCTTCGAAACATGCTCGCCTCTGTTCTGATCATTTTAAAAATGAATGTTTCAGGTACAAAATAAATATAAATATTGTACTGATTCCTTTTATCCACGTTATACAAGGTATAGTCAATAAATAACGAGTTGAAGGATATTTTATACAGAGACATGATAGCAACCAGTAATTGCCATCCACTCCATACTCTTGCAACACTTGTCAGAGCTGTGCAACTGGTTCAAACAGCAGCCAAAGGATTTCTAAGAGCATGCCTTTCTGTGTCACAATGGGATAAATGCCTAAACAATTGCGAACAATATTTTTGAGTTTTGTTAAATAATTACTGTGAAATATCCTCTGCCTCATTATTTATTGACTGTACTTTAATAAAATAAGATTTATATTGTTCCTTCTCATGAGCTACATACATTTTAGTCATATCACATTTCGTTATCATTGTAGAATAATCAACGGCCGGCGTTATTTAACGGAGAATGCAGTGCCTACCATTTTCAACCTTTCTATACACCAACATAACTCTCCAAAAAAAAAGAACAATGCATAGTAATTGTGTTCAGATTTCTGATCCCAGCACTGTTCCCAGTCCTCACAATAATCTTGGTTCATGAAACACACCCTGATCATGAAACAAATTTTGATCCTGATGACATTCCTGATAATGAAATAAAACCCGATCCTGAAACAAATCCTGAACATGAAATAAACTATAATCTTAACGACATACCTGAACATGAAACAAACCCTGACTATGAAATAAAATATGATCTTGACGACATACCTGAACATGATACAAATCCTGAACATGAAATAAAATATGATCTTGATGACATATCTGAACATGAAACAAATCCTGACCCTGACAATCTTCTTGAACCTTCTAGAAAAAGAAACAAAACTTCTAATGACTGCACTGATTTCACATCTATCTTGCAGAAGCTATCAACATCATCTGATCATTTTGAAGCTCCGTCCAACATCTCACATGACCATACATATTCAACATACAGTCCCAGAAAGCAAATTATATATTTAAAAACATGCATAAAAAAGGATAAAAAAAAGTTAAAGTATGAAAAAAAGAAGGTAGCACATTGTAGCAGGTAATTAATAGTTTAAAGACAAGATTGGGCCCATCTGTTTTTTCAATTATTGAGAATTCTTTTAGTGACATTTTCAAGAGGGCACTGCAAGGAAAGATTGGGAAAGAATATTCAGATGAATTTAAACGTTTTGCAATAACATTGCAATTTTATTCGAGTAAAGCTTACAACTTCCTTAGACGGCATGTAAAGCTTCCACATCCCACTTCCATTCGTAAATGGGCTTCCAATATAGATTGTGATCCAGGCTTCACAGAACAATGTTTCCAAAAACTGAAAGAAGAAGTAGAAAAGAAGAAAGATCCTTTATTTGTATGTTTGATGATTGATGAAATGGCTTTAAAAAACAGATTGAATGGGATGGAAAATCTGCTATTGGTTACTATGATCTTGGGCATGGCATCATTGAGAATGATGAAGTTCCTGTAGCAACTGGAGCATTAGTGTTCATGGTGACAGCAATTAACGGAATGTGGAAGCTCCCTTTAGGTTACTCACTTATTAATGGAATATCTGGCTCTATCTGTACTAATCTAGTGATACAATATTTGAGGAAAATAGAAAGTGTAGGTGCAAAATGCATTTCTATTACATGTGACGGTGCATCAAATAACATTTCATTGTTCAAATCTTAATGTCATGGATGATAAATTTGAATCGTGGATAGAGAACCCATCTAACAAAAACACAAATGTTTATTGTTTTTTGGATGCAGCACACATGATAAAATTAATTCGCAATCTGCTGGGGGAAAAAAAATATTAAGTGAGAAAGGATATATCAAATGGGAATATATTGATATGTTACATCAATTACAGGAAAAAGAAGGTTTGCATCAGCAAATAAGCTATCTGAAAGACATTTAAATTAGCAATCCCAAAAAATGAAAGTAAAATTGGCATGTCAAACAATAAGTGGCTCTGTTGCTTCAGCTCTTAACTTCTGCAAAAATGTTGGAATTCATGGTTTCAGTGATGTAGATGCAACTGTTGAATTTATTGAATACTTCAATATGGTTTTTGATCTGTTGAATTCATGCCACCTATATGCCAAAGGAACAAAACAACCGATCAGTACAAGAAACATGGAAATTACTTGTTGCAAGATTGACAATGCAATTGTTTATCTGAAAACACTTAAAAATTCTTCGGGTAAATACCTACTTGAAACACAAGGAATAAAATCGGAATCCTAGGTTTCATTATAAATCTAACAAGCTTAAAGGGTCTTTGTAGAGAATTATTGTGGAGTGAAAATGCTCCCTTGAAATTCTTCTTAACAAGAAAGTTAAGTCAGGACCACCTAGAGCTTTTTTTCTCCTGTATCAGAAACAGCGGAGGAAATCTTAATAATCCAAGTCCACTCCAGTTTAAGCATGCATATAGGAAAACACTGTTAGCAAGAATTGATCCCTCCAAATTTGGAAATTGTGAGGAAACAGAAACAGAAAATGCCCAAATAGATTTTCCAACACAAAACAATTGCCCAAAACTCGAGAATTCTGATACTAATATTTTTTTGTCATTTGATCACTGCTATGTAAAAGAGTATGAATCCTTGACAACCTATTGTGACAATGTTCTGGAATATATTGCTGGTTGGGTCATTCGTTCTTTTGTACCCAAGTTAAAATGCAATGACTGCATTGAACTATTGAACATGGATAAAACTATCTCGAAATCAGTCCTAATTGATATTAAACAGAAGGGAGAGCTAATAGAACCATCGCTTGATGTTATTATGTTATGCAAAATTGCAGAAAAGGTTTTTAGAACCACATGTGGTATGCACCTTAAACATGATAAAAATTTAATGCTGAAATTGACTAATGCTGCAATGTCATTAGTTTGTGATAAAAAATTGTTTTGGGATTGTCACTTCTTTAATGCTTCTGAATTTGGCATGCAATCCCATTTTAACATTGTGGTTAAGGGATTACTTAAAACTTTTTTTACACTAAGAATTAAATATTTATGCAGAAAACAAACAATTGCTCAACATGGCAAATCTGTAAGGCAGTTGTTTACAAAACTAATATTGTTTAAAGGTCAATAAACATTTAATTCAGGACTGTTCAATGGTAATAATAATTTAAAACGTTTAAAAAGTACAGATAAACAACATTATAAAAAATGACAAGGAAAAAAAGAGAAGGAAAAATTCGCTACTTGGACTCGAATGAGGGACTATGTGGTTCGAGTTTAGATCGCGGTATTTTCCCTTCCCATTTCCCCTTTGTAATTATGTTTCATAATATCTTTAGTTAATTATCTTCTCTTTGAGGGGGGAGGGGGAGGGGATTATAAAAATTATAAAAAGATATTCGTAGGAATAGTTACATAATGGTCATAATGTCAGCAGGGTTAATTTTCAATGTCCACACATAACGCGATGGCTGATCATACGACCAAGATAAGTGAATTCATTTTTTGAAGACCCCCCCCCCCTAACTAACTGATATATAGTCCCTTTTCTATTTAGTCACAATAAAAAGCAAAGAAGTGATGGTTAAATTAATAAAAATTTCATTTACCTTGGTCGCATGATCAGTCATCGCGCGATGTGCGGACATTGAAAATTAATAGTCAGCTGATTTTACATTACAGCTGATGGGATATAAAAAAAAAAGCAGAAATACATGCATTAAATCATACTTACATACAATATAGAAAGGTTATATCCATTAAACATTTTATTATCAAGTACTTATTATGAACTTGTGGATTACAGGTTCCCTCCGATTTTGCTTATTAGGCCTATGAACTTGTGCATTATCGATGTAAGTCGAAACACAAGCTTTAAAACCGTTATTTGAGCACATACATGAAATTTAACTATATCAAAAAAATTAAATGCCCTCCATGTTCCATAAACAGTCTTCATTTAAATTCAGAGGATAAAAAAAAACATAATTGGGACTACGAACGAAGGTTCTGCCTTAGGTTTTGCGCGGTTACCTGCTCAGCTATCGAAGTTCTGTCCACCATATTAATGGCGCCTAGAGATTAGTTCCACTTTTCGCCGCCTTCAAATTGCCCCAAAGATGGCGGCCTTATAAGCGATCTGCTCATTTCATATCGTTGGTGGTGAACCTTTAATATATCTTTTATTGCAATTTAAAGCTGAACAACAATTTGGCATTATGTTTGCGTGTGTTTATCTACGCGAAATTGCACACGTAAACATCGATGGCCGCCATTTTTTGCCCCCAAAGCAATGGCCGCCGGGCCTTCAAATGGAGACACGATGGTGGCGCTGTAAGCAGCTCATGAGCGATCTACTCATTTCATATCGTTGATGCAGGCAGCCATTACCGGAAGTCACGCAAAATCTCGCATTGTGGAAAAAGGCTAATAGAAGCGGGCCCAGACTCGAACCCTGTTGAAGTATCCTTCGTTTGGAAGTATTGCTCACCACCGGGTTGAAACTAATGACATTCGTTCTTTCATGATAGTAATCTTGCAACAGATCTAAATAATCCAATGAACACCCCAGGCGAATCGAGATCGTACAATAACTGTTGTTTTGATATCGTGTCGAACGCCTTAGAAATGTCCGTTTGGGCGACGACGACGAATTTGCGACCTTGATCGAAAGCTGCAGATGCTTTCATGAAAATCACAATGGGCGTCCAAATGACCTTGTAACCTGGTCGCTCCCCCCCCCCTTCTGTTGCAGAGGAATTTTTGTCCATAAATACTCGACCATGCGGTGAAAAACCACTTTTTCAACTATTTTTGTGAGGGGAGACAGGACCGATATCGGGCGGTAATTGGTGATGCTCAGTGGATTGCCCTTTTTATAAATAGGGTTAATTTTTGCGGTGTTTAACGCTAATGGGAATTTCTTAGTTTTCACTATCAATTGACAGAGAAAGAATATCATCAAGTAACCCTTCTGATTAAGGGTCTTCGAATGGTTGGGTGGTGGCATGGTCCTCTAATCCTAACCACTTTCAAAATCTTAAAAAACTTGCTACCTGCCGGAATTTCCGGATCGGATGATCTGTCACTGAGTCTCTCTGCCCCTTTGAACTATTTTTTCAGGTTGGGGTACATTGGTAGGGTTGTTGACCCAGGCCAAATAATTTTCATATTCTTCTTGCGGTAGTTTAGGTTTTTCCCTTCTTGAGGGAATGGAAGGAAAGGAAAATAAAAATCCAAGGAAAAGTAAGCTTAGGGTTTTATTTCTATTTTTGTTCATTTTAGTTTAGCTTACTTTTCCTTGGGGTTTTCTTTCCCTTCCTTCCAATCCCTAAATTGACAAGATATCTCTGTTTAACTTGTTAGTCGTTATTTGTGTTCCGCTTAACCAAAGGGAGATATTCTTTTCAATTGCCCCTGCCCCCACCTTGTCTATAGAGGCTGTCATAAAATACTCAACGATGTTCTGCACCTTAAAATAAACACAATTGACATAATAAACCTCATACGTTTTGTCGAAATTGTATTCCTTAAAGGAGTAAACATCTCGTGAAGTTTGGTTAAACTCCGCCCATAACGTAAACAAAAGTGCATGAAAAAAAGTAACACCACCACGTTTTTCATTAATAGGTTTCTGCGAACTACCTGTGCACTAATGTGTTGGCCCTAAACTCAACCACTCTCACAGCTCACTGAAAGATTCGTTATTACTAGACCTCAAAAATGAACTTGTTTAATCGAAGTATGTTTTCGATCACGCAGTTTCCATTAGCCTAATTTGGCTTTCCTGTGAGAGTGGTTGAGTTTAGGGCCAATACATTAGTGCACAGGTAGTTCGCAGAAACCTATTAATGGAACACGTGGTGTTTACTTTTTTTCATGCGCTTTTGTTTACGTTATGGGCGGAGTTTAACCAAACTTCACGAGCTGTTTACTCCTTTAAAGAATGCAATTTCGATAAAACGTATGAGGAAACGTGTTTATTTTAAGATGCAGAACATCGCTAGGTATCTCACGGCATCCTTTTCAAAAGCACCCTGTATATTCTCTAGCATTAAGGCTTTGCTTTCTTTAGTTGCATTTTGTCTCTCATCGCTGAAGATGGCTACCTGGTAGCCGAAATACGTATCCAGTACTTTAAATCTCCTTGTGGATTTGAGGTTCCTTCCGATTTTGGCTGTTCCATTTCACAGTTTTGCTTAATTTTTGGCCGCAAAAATTGTCCAAATGACGGAACATGTGGGAATCGGTTGGGACCAAATCTGGTGAATATTGTAGCTGTCCTCCCCCCCCCCCCTGAACTTGTGTATTTTTGACTCCGATCCGTAAAAAGGGAATTAATCGAAAAATAATTGAAGCCAAAACTTGAATTTATTTATAATTGAATTTTATCCATATATCCATCCATATACGATGGATATATTATAAATCAGAGTCCGTTGGAACGTTTGTCCTTTTACAACTCAGAAAATACTCAATGAATCTCCACGAAATTTTTCATGTATTTAATTAGTGTCACTGTGCTTTAAGTAGGGTACTTTTTATATCGTATTTATATCAATTTTTTAATTTATTCTTATTTTTCGAAAAGTTGAATTGTTTTCAAAGGATGTCACTAGATGGCGATACTCTCTTATCGAAAAGTTGAAACTGTCAGCTGATGTTACGTATTTGTTGCTGGATTAAAAGTCGGCTTTTAATCCTCTGGTCTATTCACACGCGCAAATTCCGTTGTTGTAGTCAACATTGGGATTGTTGTATTTATGGAAGAAGCGCTTTTAGTCCCCTTTATTGCGTGAATTTGGCTACATCTCAAACTTAACAATAGAATTTAGCGTTCGTACAACGTAACAAAAGTGTCAGCAACAAATACGTAAATCAGCTGACAGTTTTGTTACGTTGTACGATCGTTAAATTGTATTGTTAAGTTTGAGATGTAGGCGAATTCATGCAACAGAAGGGACTAAAATCGCTTCTTCCAAAAATACAGGAATCCAATTGCTGACTACAACAGAATTTCCTCGTGTGCACAGACCAGGGGATTAAAAGACCGTGCCAAAATTTATTTGTATAGTATTGTAGCTTTAATTTGACATATTAATATTATTTTATTAACTAATTTCGGTTGTAGAAGCAAAATTACTATACAATGATTAAAGAGACCATAGCTTAATTTCAGCATCAATAATGCAAAATTTCATCATACAAACCAATGACATATATTAAAGATAGACCCATAAACCTGCCAGCATACTTGATGTGGGAAGGTCCGCCTTCAAGAACCGTCTTGGCCGAAAGTGAGCAAAACACATGGCTAAACATGAGGGTACCCGATTAATAATTCTTTCACACACCAATCACGGAATGCTAAGTTTATATTTTCGTTAACTTTGAAGTATTTTATAATATTTTATAAACAATTTTTCGATCATGGTTTCAATTTCGTTTCGATCATCTTTCAGTACGTATTTTCGATTTATGGTTGTGGAATGTGATGAGAGTGTATACGCAATGGAAAAACTTAGACGAGAGTGACTACAACAGAGCACAACTTTTGGCTTAAATTAACAATCATCTTTTTTATTGATAGAGAATGGTTAGTTATCTCAATACAATAAAGTTACAATGATGATGGGGCTTGTGATCCCACTGAAACGTGGGAAACACCGCAGGACAGTGCCTGGCCCCTGAATGTACCAATGTGGACTACAATGTCGGACCCACCGCTAAAAGGACTGTCCGTCACAAAGGAAAAGGATTAGGTTAGTTGACTAACTCTAAAGAGAATTGGGTCAGCGGTTTGCGCTGGCCATATAATAAATGAACACAATAGGAAGGGTTAGCTTGCTTAGCTTGCATCCGGCTATGAACCTCATCCGACAACGCTGGTTGAAGGGGATGCCAATCACCACGGTCGGGCTCTTCTTTGCAGTTGAACGCAACGACAAAATTCACCGTACTAACTCTGACGGCTACGCTATGCGTTAATTGAAAGATTGTAGCAAATACCTGGTGGAAAAGAAGAAAGGAACATATTAGATACGGGAGGTTGAACAATCCTCCGCTTAGCAAGCCAAATAAATGCTAAAGCCGAAGAACGGCTAATCTAAATGTACAAAGCAATTACGCTCCGTCGAGGCGGCCAGTGGCCTCGGTGGCTCAGCGGTTACGTGATCGCCTCTGATGCCCGAGTACGCGGGTTCGATCTCGGCCGAGGACGACGAGGATTTTTCAGGGGGAAGTAAAGCCGTTGGTCACGCACTCCTTCAGAAGGGAAGTAAAGCCGTTGGTCCCGTGTAGTCGTTTGCCGGCTGCACGTTAAAGAACCCTTGCGAGGAAAAATTTGCGGCACCTATAACGCCGTCCTGAAAGGACGTTAATACCAAACCATCCAAACCAATCGAGGCGGCCATTTATGCATTGATCAGTTTCCTTGCGCTCGAGCGAAAAGCGGAAATATATGGAGCTTAACTTAAGAGGCATAAAAATTTGGTTGTCACTAGTTGCAGCAACGAGGAAGGACTTCGATCGAACAAACTCCGTCTGTTTCAGCCCGCCTTGCTGAGATCGGCCGCGGGCGACTCTTTTCTTAAACTTTTCGCCAGAGCTTAAGAAATTTTCACAGTTGATTAATATGTAAAATATTTTTTTTTATAATTTTGTTGTTTTGATTTTAATTAAGATAGGGTTAAGTTAGGTTTGGTCATGCCAATTGGTTATATTTTAATTTACTAAAGGGTATTAGTAAATAAATTTATATCATTAGTTACATATTTTAAGACAACTTACATAGAGAATAAAATATTTTTCTTATATATGGTAAAATTTTTAAAATTGGAATTTTTATTATATATAAAATTCAATTATTATTCATTGCACAGTATTCGTAATTTTTTTTTAATGAAAACATTTCTGAAGTTTTTTGTTGCACATTGTTTAAAAAAAAGTTTCTAAAACACAATTTATGTTAATAATGATAAAATAAACCATAAAACATTAGCTCTATAATGATGTTTTGTAAGCTTTTGTTTTGTTGAACTTTGATTAATGGCAAATGTAAAATTGAATTTACGGATTCAATCTTGGTCTTTATTGCACATCATGCTGAAGTCGAGTCCGCTTTCTCTTTTCCGTGCATGAGTACGTTTTCTCTTTTTTTGCAAGGGGCAAATGTCTTAGTTTATATTTTACTGCTCCACTCTGGTGTCCAGCTTCAATAGTACTAGTAGATTTGTTTATGGAATATTTTCTCATTGGAATCCCATTGGAATCTACAATAGATGTGCTTTGTAGCCACAATGTAATTTCATGTAATTTCATGTTTAATTGTCTAATTACACTATTGTCCCGGATGTTGTACGTCATGTTCCCTACGTCATTCAATTTTGTTCTGGCTAAAACAGCTTCGTATTCGTTAAATTCTTCCAGTTCTTGAATGTTGCCTTGACAGGTAACATCTTCCCTTTCTAGCACTTCTTCAGCAAATGGAGGTTCTTCTCTTGATCCATTGTTTTCATTGCTGAAAAGTAACAGTTGGTTTGCTTAGGCATAAAGGTAAATTTACTTCCAAGATTTCTTAATACTTACTGATATACTTTTATTTTTGGATACGCTGATATGAAGTCAATATTTTTTCATGTCAGCGTAAGGACAAGAAGTTGATACGGCCAAAAATAAAAATTTGGAGAAAACCCCGTATCGTTTTGTTTACTTTTGAGAGCAACTGAAATTCAACTCATTCTATCGACGATATCTTTCTGAACTTTCACGATAAAAGTAGCTCTTTACATTTGGCTAATAAATTATGCAAAAGCAATTTGGTAACGCATGCGCATGCGCAGTTAAACATTATTTAGTAAAAATGCTCATATTTCATCAAATGTTTAATATTTTTCTATTCTGATTGCAGGGTGTTGTCTGTACGGTAGTTTGTCAAGTTTCCTGAAAATGGCATTGCATTAGGTTGAAAATCCTGCGTGTTATAAACAAAAACTTAGGAAAACATTTCGACTTTTTTAACGAAACCTTTATATCTCCATGAACATACGTGCTATTCTCATACAAATGAACACAGAAAAGTAAAACAAGCCTCTTAAGCATATGCTACAGCTACAATGTATTTCAGGCATTATTTTTTACAGGGTGATTCCAAACATTATTTTTTGGTTCACTTCTTTGCTGATCTCCTATTTGCCTTCGGGAGAAAACCTTCCCTGAAATATATGAGGTGTAACATCCTTTTTTACACCCCTGAAATTTCAGGATAATTCGTCAAGTATTTTCCTCGATATTCGACAAAACGTCTAAAATCGAAAGTGTCCAATTACTTTCTTCCAATCAGTGTATTACAAGTTGTAGTTCTGCAAGTTCGGCAAGCACATCAGATGCTATATTTACAGTCAAACTGTTGTTCGAAGGATTCGCAGTATCAGCTGGACGTGGGCTTGGTAGGGTCGGATCAAGGTTAAAAAATGGAAACTTTGTGTATTGGGTAGATATATTCTCCCATTGTTACTTTGTGTGATCGAACACTGCAAAAAAAATGCTTGCAAGGTAGCTTATTCTTCTCCCAGTCATAACATTGGCAACAGGGAAAAGCTATCTCTGATCCAAAGAACACTTTATAGAAATGTCCATTTCTACTTTTGCTTTCAACAGTGAATGAATTGTTGCCTAATTCTTGTATTTGCTGAGCTTTGTAATTAATTGCACTTTCTACTCGTTTCATGCAATGGAGTACAAAGAACGTGGACGCAGAAATTGTGGCACAGAATACTTTCGATTTTCTGCATGATATTTAACATTTTTCAGAAACATACTTGTGGTATTGGCTGGGAAAAAATTCACACAACAATCTTTTCACCAATTCACATACTTATGTGTTCTCTTGCGCTTCAGGTAATTATACATCAATATTTCATTCTATCTCTCAATCCCATTGTTTGTGTTAATACCATGTATAAACGAGTCTTTACGAAATGCCCAAACCCATCTTTTATAGATTGGTTGCCATTCATTCCTGAAGTACGTTTGTAATTTGTTGCTGTTCTTCCACATATCACTTTCCGTTAACTCATCAAGAGCTTTTTGGTACTCAGCTTCATAAGTGGCACTGGCTAACGTTCTTAATCTTGCTAAAACTTCCTCTTTTTGACTGATCAAGCCATTTGCGGTTTTTGCAACAAACCGCAACCAGGCTTGCTCCCTGTGGAAATCACATAAATAAACAAAAGATGAAGGCAATACTGTTTCGATGGCGATTATCTCTTGATCTGCATTGTCAGTCATAAAGAATACTGGATTCCACTCCGGATTATTATTCTTCAATAACTACAAGGCTTCCTTTATATGATCCGTCTTCTCATCTTGTAGGACAAACGGGGCAACGACTTGATAATTGACATTTGTTTTCACACAAATAAAAAATAGACAAATTGTATATTTGGTTGTTCTGTATGTTGCATCCAGCAGGCAAATTTCATTGCCATAAAGTTTAAGCAGATGTTTCTGACTTCTTGTTTGCAGAATCAATAGTAAGGTTTCGTGAGTTTCATTTGTTGTTGATGGTCTGAAAAAGGCAAAATCATCTTGGTGGTTGGCCTTATATTCTTGAACAACCTTTTCAGTTTCTTCCTGATCTGATTTTGATGTCTGAGCTTCATTAGCGCCAAAGCGACATGGTTGCGAATATCTTCAACTTTGGCATAAAATCGCCTATTTGATTTTGAAGGCATTGATCCAGGAGAACTGATCAATATCTTGATATACTGATTAAGATGCTTTTTAATTTCTGCAGTATCAGTTATCAGATCTGCAACTAATTCCGCAATTTTATTTTTTAAGCGGTCATCAATTGGCTGTGAAAATTCAGCTGCACTGTGAGTAAGATGATTGGCATGTTCAGTTGGCAATGGAAAAAAAATTATTATCTTCCTTTCTTTTTTAACATTGTTTCTATTTTCTTGCAAGTTTTCGCGCAATTTTTCGGAAATTTTCTTGCGAGAATATTCAGTATTGACATCTATTTTGTATTCAGGGAAATAGAAGATCTCTTTTAACTTGATTTCAGTTGGACATCCTAGTTTTTTAGTTGTCTGGACAAGATTTCTTTGTTTTAGATGATGACTGTGATATTCTTTCTTAAATTAAAATTAATTTAATCGAATAATAGCCACTTACTGGGCATCAAGGAGTTGATATGTATGATAAACAAATGTAGCTTTTACCTGTAATTTTTCTTTTTCAATGCGTAGTTTGCTTTTGAATGCCTCATGCCTTTCTGGTCCATTTGCATAATCCAGAGTTTGATTGCTAACAACACAAAATGACAAGCCGTTAAACTGTATTCCTTCTTCACCTTTGAACTCCCACATAAGATAGTGATTTTTACCAGCATCATAATCTAGGGAGAAAATGCAGCAACATTAAGTTCTTTGATTTTATACAAAATAGATGCGCATTAACATACATATATACAGGGTGACCCAGATTAATATATACAATTTTTAACAAGGCCGTATGCCTTAAGTATTTTAATACCTGCATGTAACTATGGCGGAATACATTGTCAAAGGATCGAAGAAGAGAGTCACACTCTGTTTTCCATGCGGCCCTCCTTGGCGATGCAAGCTTCCAGTCGCAACTTCACGTTGTCACAGGCCTTCTTGCACATGTCTAGGGGAATTTTGCGAAATTCCGCCGTTATTGCTTCCCGAAGCTCTGGAATGTTATGGATCCTATGGCGGTAGACCTTTTCCTTGAGATATCCCCATAACCAAAAATCGAGTGGGGTCAAATCGGGTGATCTGGGGGGCCACTCAACTGGAACGCGTCTGCCAATCCACCGACTTGGAAATGTTTGATCCAACCAACTCCGCACAGTGAGAGCATGTCACGTGGTTTTCAGCGGAGTGGACGACTTCCGAAACCGAAAGGTGACGTCGACGCGGAGACAGGAAGGAAGTCGATGAGAGCCACTCCAAAAGCACGATGGGAAAGAGGAAGGAAGAAGGAGGGAGAGTCAACATGGCGGCACCCAGAGCGGACGTGTCGGAGTGCTCCTGTGATTTCATTGGCAAGGAATCCGACGGAAAACGACAGTAAAGAGACGGAATACTTACTAGCGGACGAAGTAGAGGAGAATTCGTCGAGCGGGAGAACGAAGGCAAACCCGCCGCCTCGTATAGTTCCGAACGAAACATCGTTCGTCGCCAGCGACCCGGTCGCCCATTACCGACAGCGGGACGACGTCGCAAAGCGCCAAACTTCAAGCCGAGCGTGTAAGGACGACTATTGGGTGAGCGTACTAGCTCGGATACCGCAGGAGCTCGTCAACGACTCGGATAGTGAAGCCGCAGACGGCGACGTAGAGGCGGAGTGTTACGAAGCCACGACGGGCGTCTCTCCGAACGGAGCCGGGGAGAAGGAAAGTCCGCCGCCAGCAAGCAGAGCTCGCCAAGGAGCCAGCGACTCAACAACTCACGGTAGGACATTAGACTTTGTACTGAATCGTATTTCGGTTACCAGTAGCACATTCTCTAATGTTACGGTAACTGAGATAGCGATATGCTCAGCTCGGAGGAGTTTAATACGAGCTGCTTTTCCGTTCGACGCCATTGAGGAGGACGAGAATATTCCGGTACTGGGCGTCTTCCCTTGGTCTTGGAACTCTTACTTGACCGACGGCATCGGCGGAGTGTTCACGGGGCAGCAGGCCACTAGTCACGTGATCTATTAGTTATTCTGGTACACATTAACTTTATTTAACGGGGACATAGTGATCATCGTGAACGCCGAGGACGGCGTTTTCTTTTCGGCAGATGAGCCTGGCTTTGTGTGAGGGGCGTTAAGTAAAATTACCGGCCCTATAGAGATATTTCATAACTTTAATATCTCCTATATTGGATTCCGAAACGCAGCAACGCAAGTTTCCGCCTCGATCTCAGGATGAATCGACGGGAGGCGTTAAGGTAGTGACAGATGAATTTTCCAGAGGAAGGATCCAGCAATCGTAGGAGCGTGTTCAGCGAATGTGCTAAGTGTGTGCATTGGTGTGCTAACGAAGTGCTTTGTTGCTAATAACAGAGTTAGCCATGGAGTGGTTATGGGTGCTTTATTTCATATGTGTGTCTATGGATTTTTATGAGTGTGTCTCAGCATCCATCAGCGTTATTATTTTTGTCATTACAGTGATGTGTGTCTCACATGTAATGCTTGCTATTCCAGTGCGACGTTTAAAATAGCTTTATGTATGTGCGTCTGTCAAGCGTTTCTGGTTTCGAGATTATCGCCCAGAGCGAGCGTGTGTGACACGCCCTAGCATTATTAGCTTCAGTCATTCCTAATACAAGGTCTAAGATAAACAAGTGTTTTAGTGCATAATGTATTGAATGAGAAGGTGCCCTAGTGATCTCAATGTTGTGGTGCCCCGGTGCTGACAAGCTGTTAAGAAGGGATATCTAAATGGTGGATTGTATTGTGCTAGGAAATCACGACGAGTGTCCTGTGTGTCGACATGTGTATTTTCCTGTAGCTTCCAATTGCCTTTTTATGTGCGCCGAATCTTCCGAGTGATCGCTGCGCAAGTTTAGTGATCCTCATCATCGTTCGTCCATTGCGCCCTCTACGCATCAAGTCAATTGTTATTGACGAATAGACGTCGTAGATCGACGCCTATCTTCTAATACTCACCTGCTACGATGGCTGACGTTCATCTACCCATCAAGTTAGCTGGCCTTGGTGGACAGACGTCATAGGTCGACGGTTATCTAGTTTTACTTACCTGTTACGATAGTCGACGTTCATCTAGCGTTCTCAAGTAACTTTCCTGGACTGAACTTTCGCCGTTCTATTTAGAACGTTTTCATTTGCTTCCATTCCAATAGTTGGTTACATAGTAGGTATGCCGCCGAGTTAACCTCGCCTCGGTGCTTACGCTGCTATCATCCATCATTTGTTTCAAGTTACTCCAGGCTTTCAATAGTTTCATACCTGCCTCTCCAATTCGAAGCGCCATCGGGTGGTCGACAAGAACAATTCTATACTTCCACTGCAACCCGAAAATTGGACTTAAATGCTAGTAAACCAAGATATATTGTATACCGCAGCTTGAGTATATATATATAAATAAACATTTATCCCTAATTTTTATTTGAAAATTCCGAATAAAAATAATATTTATTTTCTATCATACGTTCTCGCTATTTTCTTCAACTCTGCTTACACCCACGTGACAGAGCATAATGCGATGGTGCCCCATCCTGCTGCCATCTCATGGTGTCAAAATCATCGCGTTGCGTCAATAGGGGATACACAGTGTTCACCAGAAGGTCACGTAGCTGTCTCCTGTGACTGTGTCCTCAAAGAAAAACGGGCCGAGCAGTCCATCGTAACTTACGCTGGCCCACACTATGACACCAGGGCTCTGGTTGTCTACCTCCAATTCAATGTGTGGATTGGTTGCACGCCAATACACGCAGTTGTGGCGGTTCACATATCCTGAGACGTGAAATTTTGCCTCATCGCTCCATTCCACATGGCGTGCTAACTCAGGATCGTCCTCCAGCATTGCAAGCCAAGTTTCGGCAAACTCCAATCGCCTGTCGGGATCATCTTCGAGCAAATGATTTGTTAAGCGAGGATGATATGACCTCAGTTTCATATACTTCAGGATACTTTAAATAATCGTATGAGAAATGTCTAACCGAGCAGATAGCCGCCTTTGCGACTTGTCCTTTTCTTGAGAACTGGCCAACTCATTTTGCAGGCGCAGTTTGTTGGCGTCAGTAACAACGGTCTTGGGTCTACTGCGTTTACGCTCTTAACGCTGCCAGTTTCATCAAATTTCTTGTTTACGTTCTTGATCGTTATCAACGAAGGTCCGGGTGTCCCAAACGCTGCCATACGACGTTTCACTTCTGAGTAATTATTGGTCGCTGAGTACAACCTCACACAATCTACGTTCTCTTCCAGACTCAATCGCTGCGCCGCCATCTTGATATGGACGATCCTCATGATTCGCGCCTTTTTCGCATCCCCTTGCTCACATAACGCGCGCAATTTGAATTGCGTCAGTCGCGCGTGACGCGCACACGGCGCTTTCAAAGATTGTATATATTAATCTGGGCCACCCTGTACATTATTTACAAGCATTTTATTTACATCTGTGTATTGAATTGAATTAATCCAATGCAGAAAAATGCTTTTCCCTAAATTGTGCTATCTGTATGAACTTAATGAAATGTTGGAATTCATTGTTTGTTTGTTTACTAGTATCCTTGAAGAAGTACAATAAATACAAAAGATACATTAATCAGTAATGAACAATAATTCCAAACGCGGTATTCTATTAAAACCCACGTAAATTACATCAAATCAAAGAAATCAGTGAAACTTGATTGGGGCAAAAATTAAGAATATACATACCTGTGTGGCCAAATTTTCCGAACTTAGATGTTCTTACTGAAAATTTCAACGTAGTTTTGATTTCGTATTCCCTTATTGAGGTCCTCGCATCTTCAAGTGTTTCGACTACAACACACAGCCATCGGACAGCCGGACACTCGATGGTATGTGGCCGCCCGGCCGAGCGGGCTGAGGAGCGGGCGAGGGGCCGGGCTGACAAACAAACTCGAATCGGGACCACGCCCCTGTCCTTCCTCGTTGCTGCAACAAGAGAAAAACAGGGTGTGTCACAGGAAGTTTCAGATTAGCCAATCAGAGAAAGGGGGCCTCATGTATATAGTCTTGAAAAAGACTTTTTGAATTATATCTAAATTCAGGCTAAGGAGATTGTGGTAGAACTTTAATGTCATCCCACTCTTCTTCTTCACTGCTGCTGTCTTCTCCTTTAACATGAATTATTAAAGGCTCTACTTGATCTTCAATCAAACAGTCCGTTTCCCAAAATCGTTCTTCCACACGTAAAATGTGTTCTATCGCTTTTCTCCAATTTTCAGGAGTTACATTATCAATTGCCGTTCTCGTTAGTTTTTCAACATCAGCAATCTTGAAAGTTGTATTCTTCTTCCGTATATATTCTTTTACCTGTGCTCAAATAAGTTCAATGGGATTAAGATCATAGTGATAAGGAGGTAGTCTTATCACTAAATGGCCGGCATCGCTAGCCAGTTCATCTATAACATAGTGCTTTTTGTTTTGTGTTGTTTGATAACATCGTACAGCTCACCTTTTGACATTTTTACTTCGGTAGGTATTCCTTGTAGGGCCAAGCACTCTATCATTTCCGATTTCCTTGTTTTGCTGCACGACGCTTTGGCCTTCTCCACCGAGTGATATGGGGCATTATCCATGGCGATTACCGAATTTTTCGGAATATTTGGCAGCAATTTTGTTCTAAAGCATTCATGAAAACAATCCCCATTCATTTCGTCACGGTAATCTGCGGATTTACTTTTTGACTGAAATAGTAAACAGCAGTCGTTCACAAACCCTTTATCGCTTCCAGCATGCAAAAGAATCAGACGGGAGCCTTTACCCGTAAGAATGAAACGCCCGCGGTAGGGTTCGAGTTCCCCGGTGGAGCACAGCTTTTCCCGTCGTGATGCCACTGTCTTTCACGGCCATGGTGTGCATTATCCCACGTTTCATCCAGATATAAGAATGTACGTGTGGGGTCCCTGCATAGCATTTGTACTTACCTTAAAAAACGATGTCGTTGTGCGATAACATCCGTCCGCTCGATGTAAAATTGACGGTGGTTGATTTTGCCGTACTTCATATGCAATTTGTCATGCATAATGGTGGCGAAAGAAGTTCTCGATCCGACGTAGTCAGTTTTTTCTCTAAATTTCTGGTACACATTTTTCAGAGTAGGATAATTACCTTCTGAGTGTATTTCGGATACACATGCTCGTGCAATCGAGAGGTCAAAGTCATACAGATTCGTTGTTCGAGATTCCGTGGGCCTTTTCTTTCCAGGAGTCGAAAAGCGAGGATAGGGGGTGGTAGCTTCGCATGAAGTCGCTTCGTTTCCTTCTTGAACAATTGTTCGAACGCAAGAAAAAGAAACTTGCGTTGCCTTGGAAGTTACTTCTACCAAAGCAGATGAGCTTTTAAAACACTGTTTTCCTTTAAAGTAGCAAAATACGTTCCACACAATCTCCCTAGCCTGGCTGTGAATAGTTTTTCCTTGTTTGGCTGAAGAGCTGTTGCACGGCGTCGCCATTACAAGTTGACTTGTATACAGTGTGGCCAATGAAATTTTTATAAATACACACCTCACTATTCCGAGATTACACGCTTTTATACGCTGGCACAACGGCATTACACACACAAATTACACACAAGAGGAGCAAGTGATACGAGCCTTTGCAGAATTGCTTCAGCTTCACATTCATGAATTCATGTATTTAAAGATCATTCAATTTTAATTTTTTACAATATGAAGTATTAAGATTAGTTATAGAAATCATACCAACACTAGAGTAGAACAATTTTTTATTTAATAATTTAACGAAAGGGAACAAAGCATACAAACTAATAACAAACTGAAACCTAGTGTTAGTTTTAATGATCTAATCCTTCTTCCAAATATTACTTCTTATCATTTCCGTTGTGGGTTCAAATGATAATACACCTCCCACATCTGTCACACCTTGTTTTGTATGAAGTAATGCTCTCAAAGTATCAGTATGAAGACAATTGTGCAAATCAGTTTTTGTATTATTCATTTGGCTGAAAATCCGTTTTACAGAAGCATTGGAGAAAGGCAAAACAAGGAGAAGATTTATTATTACTTTCAAATTTGGAAATAATTCCATGCTAGCACTATTTGTTAACTGAAAAATTTTATACCAATATTCGTCAGCACGTTCTTTAACATTTAAACCCAGTTCTTGGAAATTTAATGTTGTATGTTTTCGCCACTCACTGTCAGCAGCTTGTACTTTGATATGTTTTTTTTAGTAATATCTTTCTATTACTTTATTAAGAGACTTAGTATTAAAAGACTCTGCCTTCACTGGATCAACTACTTCAATGAACTTAAACAAATCGTCCGTGAAACGGAAACGTTTCTTAATGTCACTTAACAGCTCTATGTAAAACTTTGACAATTTTTCAAAAACGTTTGTGCTTCCGAGACATTACACTTAGACTTGATCTGCTCAAAGGATTCTGAGGCCTGTATCCCCAAATAAATGTCACTGAGAGGTAGATGATAGTTGGTGTTTTTGTGATCTAGAGTTAGAACATCAGCATTTTTCACTAATTCAAACTTCAAAAAATTGCAATAAAAATTTTTCAAAATATTCTCAACATCAGGTTTCAGTTTGTGAACAATGGTGACTCACTTTGAAATAACTGATTGAAATCAGTTAGAATTTCTAAAACATAACTCAGGAAATACAAATAAATTTTAGTAAATTCATTAGACATTGTGGAAAGCATGGACTCTGTAGTCTTTGATGGGTCAGAAAATAAACTTTCAGTCAAATATGCCTTTAAAGGTTCATATTGTTCTAACACGCGATCCGTGCAGTCTTTAAGTGAAAGCCACCCGGTGTTTGCTGGTAATAAAATTTTATGCATGTCTACTTTAAAAAATGTTTGAAATTCTTTGAAAATCTCTTGTCGACTGCTACTCCTGCTAAAATGTGAACCTAAATTTCTCAACAAATCCTCTATAGACCTAGGCAGCAAAAGGCATGCTTTTGAAGCTGATAAATGAATCATGTGACAAGAGCAGCGAATGCATGCTGTAAATGGCAGATCTTTTTTCAAATGCGTATAAACTGAATTATGCTCCCCAAACATTACGTTTGTAGTATCCGATGAAAAGCCTACCAAATTACTTAAGGGAATATTTTTAGATGAAAGACTATTCTTCAGACACTCATAGAGCTTACTTGCTATTGTTTCCTTTGTTTCCACTATATCAAAAAACTTAGTAACAACTTTGTTTACACACATAAATGACTGTAAATGCACATTGCTTTTGTCTGTACTTTTTTTCCATAATTAAAGAAAAAAAGCACCCTTGTTTGGCTAAGGATTAATACAATTGTTTGCTAAAATTAGCCCCCAATGCTTCCTTTACAACAGCAGCAGCCTTGGTTCTTTTGACAGACATATTCTTAGCAATTTTTGAATCAGTGAAGATATTTGCACAAAGAGAACTTAGAGAATCCATCAATTTAAAACTTAAATTGTTGCTGGCTAAAAGCGCACATAGCTTCAGTTCCGATCGTTTCACAGAACTGTCTCCAGCAGCCATGCATTGCATGCTAGAAATATCCACATTAGATTCGTATTATGACCTCTTGTAAGCAGATTTGAACGATAGCACAAAGCCCATTCGGTACATCTAGAATACAGATTTTTGCAATATATCACAAATTGTTCATGTTTTACAGCGATTTCATCAATAATGAGAACATTAAAGCATTCTGAAATTCAGCTTCAGATTTCGCATACACAAGGTGCTTAACCAAATAGAAAAGATGTGCACGTTCAATTAGTGGTATTCCTGTATTTGCTTCCATAGAAAGCGCCAAACAGCTTGAAGGACATGAAAAATGCAAAGAAACAATTTTGAATTGGGAAATGCTTTCTTCAGACTGTTTTTAATAAGGTACAATCATCTGTCATGATCATGTCAGGATGCCCTTTCCCATAAAATGAATTTTTGGAAACACTTTTTTTAATGTTTCAAGTGCTTTTGTAACACATTTTTCTGACTCAGAAGTTGTAAGTAATAACCCAAGAGGCAAGCCACCAATAGCGCTAGGACAAATTAAAAGAAAAACTCTCCAATTCATTCTGTCACCGTTTGCAGTTGAATCTGTGAAAACAATCTCAGAAGAATGAGAGATCATTGTATGAACACGCTGCAGAAGTGGTGAACATAATGCGACGCAAACATTTCCATCATCCATTGAAACTATTTCTGCATAATGGCCTTTTTGTTCGGCGTTATAATTTTAAACATTTGCTTTTAACTTTTCAATCATTCCTAAACCTGAGGAGTCTCCATAGGTTTCCTTGAAGCTTTTGTTGCTAGAGTTAATAAATTAAAAAAATAAATAAAAATATAACTAATCTAATATTTGAATAGAATGTTAATTATTAATTAAACTTACTAGTAGCACCATGAAATATCGGGAAGCTGACCACGATCGAAAATAATTTTAAAATATTCGGAGGGAGTATTAGCCAAGTGAATATCAGACTGAAGTTTTTGAAGGGCTTGACAAGGACGTAATCCTTCTTCAAATAACATGAACATAATGGCTGACATTTCTTCAGAAACATCGCGGTAACGAAGTGCAGCAGCTGAATCAATCGAATGATTATGCACATGATTAAGTTTGACAAAAGTTGGGTATTCTTGGATTTTTTTCCTAAAAGATAACAAAATATTAAGACAAATATTAAGATAGTTTGTATTGTCTGCATGTTCTTAAACTTTAGCTTTTTATTTCTGGCAGGAGGGTTGAGAACTTAGACTCATGATGGATTAAATAGAAAGTTATTTATAAGGTTTGCTTAATAAATAGTCACAAGAAAATCAAACAAGGTAAAACTTACTCAAAACCACATTGTATTGTAATTTTCATGGTAGATTTACAATTTGTATGCTTAGGATCAGAATGCTGCATTGATTTAGCACGAGTATTGTGTTGACACCTATAGTTTACCTATAATTAAAAATTGACAGAGATGGGTGGTAAAAATTCGTTGAACAAATTGCGGATGTTATCTTGTGCTAATTTAAACGCTTAAAAAGGCCACTTATATATTTATTAAAATTAAATATTTTAAGATTTTATTAAATAAAAAAATAGAAAATATTACCTTAAATGTTACATATTTTTTATGAAGATATGTTGTAATAATTCTCCATGTCAAGAGGGTTTTAAGTTGAAAATCTTGAATCCATGTTTGTATATCTTCTTTATTTTTTATTGGTAATCGAAATTCTGAATAAAATTTCCCATTTCCCACGAGATCAAATTTCAAAACGAGGAATTCTGTATTTTCAGGTAATAAATCCAAACCCAAAGAGAATCCAACAAATGTTTAAAATGTATACAATTTTTTGTAACAACCAAAAATCTCATCGTAATTTCATATCTTAGTTTTTAATTAATTATAAAAATGAAATACGTACCTTTAAAATAGCTTCTTGACTAAAGGCCATTAGTTCAGCAATTGTATCGTAAGTCATACGAGCGCATCTAAATACAGACATGCACGCATACGATGCGAGCACAGAATAAGGAATACACAGAAGCGACAATCGGTGACGTCCTATGGAGAAAAATGGAAAGCGCTCACGTGATAGCGATCGATCTGCTTCCAGCGGTTGCCATGGGTTCATCACACACAAAAGCATTGAAATGAGTATCAGGTAATATTCGTCTGCGCATTTTTTGGAAAATATGTGAATATTTACGATAAAAGACTGAATACAGGTAGGTAATTATTCACAAACATGTTTATAATGTTTATGTAGGTGAATAATAATATTTAAAATTAGATAAAATTTATTTAAAATCATTTTCAGTGATTGCAGAAAACAGTTCACTACAGGTTGGAAAATATTCATAAACATTTTATACTAACAGACGTACCCGGCGTTGCCCGGGATAATTACACTTGTAGGTAAACAGAACGATCTCAAAAAATTAAATTATAATTCACAACTGGTTAAATAATCCCTCAATCAATACAACACAGAGCAAAGGGACTATCTATTCTACGAAAATTACGAAAAACAGGAAGTCTAGGTGATATGCCGGGACTTTACCTAAACTCCTCTTGACTTGCCTCACCACTGCAGAGCATCGCCAGATTTTTTAGACTCAAGTTTTTCTTGCCCTTGACGTAGAAGCTCTTATACCCTCTTGCTCTATTCGAAACTCCCGTTGTTCAGATGTTTCAAATGCCCGTATAGCTTTTTCTGTTTTAGTTGCAGAGTTTCTCTGACCAATACTCGTTCTTTCTCTTCCTTTCCAGACATCTGGACTTTTGATAGGAGGCTCAAGGGAGACACGCGTGACTCCTTTGCCTCATCAATAGACGCTGCCTTATTAATGTTCTGTCACTGCATCATCACTTTATGCTCAATATCAATAATTCTTGGAAAGGAACGTTCAGTCAGCGCATTATCAGCATCATAATATTTTTTATTCTATAAACAAGTAGCTATAATTTTTATAGTTCAACAAGTACTTAATAACGAAAGACGACTTGTTATTGTTTGCAACTACATTTTTATTTCTATATTCAAAAATTAGTTAAATAACGAATGACAATGACTGGTAGAACTTTTTCTATCAATTCAAAGAATACAGCATTAACAATTATGACTCACAGTTGTACTATAAAATTTGTTAACTTTTCAATTTTACGTTTTGTAGCCTTTCCTTGTTTAATCTGGCGAGTGTTATCATTAAAGAATTTGGTGTAATTATTTAAAAAAATATTTGCCAATATTGGTAATATTGCATCTAAAAAATCATTTTCTGTTTTGCCACGTAATTCGCCAGTAGCATAGCAAGTATTGTAAATTTTCAAACTCCTTTTTACAAGTGCAACGAACAACATTCTTTGGTTACCATGTTGGATAAAGAGACTTTCGTACTGTTCTGATAATAAATGTTGGAATATTGAAAATCCCTTCAGTACTACATCATAACACTTTTCGGTAGGGAACTGGAGCCCTCCACGCTTAAATACATTTTGATATTCAGAAGGAATGTTTTCCACTAGCAAATGCCTTTATGTACATAAAATTAACCTGCATTTTTCACATGTCATATGCTGCTTAATCTTGTGTGCACAGTAACCAGCAATGTATGTTAAAACAGATTGTGTGTTGTGAGAGATAGACGTTTCAGGCTTGAACAGTACACTGAGTGAGCATATTATTATGACCATCCTATCAGTATCTCGTTGGGCCACCTTTCGCCTTTAATACTGCGGTGATTCTTCGTGGCATTGATTCCACGAAATGTTGGAAAGTGGTGGGAGGAACCTGACACCATGCCTGATGGATAGCACTGTCTAGTTGTGCTAGATTGGACGGTGGTGGATCCAGTCGTCTGATGGTTCGTTCGACTTCGTCCCACAGATGCTCAATTAGAGTGAGATCTGGATATTGTGGGGGCCACCGAAGTAAGGTAAAGTCCTCCTCATCTTCCTGGAACCACTCCTGCACAATACGAGCTCTGTGGCATGGCGCATGGTCTTGCTGGAAGCAGCCATCTCCATTGGGGTACGCCATCAACATGACAGGGTGGACTTGATCGGCGACTATACGGAGGTATGCTGTGCCATCCAGACGTTGTTCAACACGCATTAACGGACCCAACGCATGCCAGGAAAACATTCCCCAGATCATAACATTGTCTGCACCGGCCTGAAGGGTTGTACTCATGCATGCGGGGTCCATGCTTTTGTGCTGTTTCCGCAAGATTCTCACGCGGCCGTGTGCATGATGTAACTGGAATCGTGACTTGTCAGACCATATGATTTGTTTCCTCTGCTCGATAGTCCAGTCCTTATGCTCCTGAGCGAATTGGAGTCGTTTCCGCTTGTTCGCTGCAGACAGCAAAGGTGTGCAGACAGGTCTTCGTCTTCCGTATCCCATGCGATGCAGTGTGCGACGGACAGTGCATTCAGAGACCGTTTAGAAGGACCCCCGATTAAGGTCAGCAGTGATTTGATGCACAATTGCCCTCCTGTTATCCTTTACCAGTCGTGACAGTCTCCGTTCTGTCCGATCATCAAACATCCGCGGGCGGCCACAACGCGAACGTTGAGTCCCCGTCTTCTGGCTAACCGTCCAGTCTTTAAATACTTTAATGACGGCTGCTTTTGAGCACCCCATGAATGCTGCTGTTTCGCTGATACTCGCCCCATAGCTCCGAGCACCTACAATCATCCCGCGTTCGAAGGCTGTTAAATCACGTCGTTTACCCATAGTTGAAGAATGAAACACGTCTACTGTTGTCAACGATACTCAGCTTCCCTTTTTATATTGGTCCGGCCCGCTAGCAACATTGTGGCGATGTCCGTGCGCGCATTTGCATAAACATGTCAGGTGGTCATAATAATATGCTCACTCAGTGTATACCATGAAATGCCACTGGTAGTTCAATATCTTTATTTGGAAATTCATTTCCAGCTGATTCAAAAATTTTTTTAATGGAAACAGTTCCATACTTTTTTGAATGGATTTTTAACAGGGACATAATGCGTAGCTTTTTTTCACTCTCTAAGATTTGCTGCACAGAGATGTTATAAATGCTTCCTGACATCCCCCGATAAATGCCAAAGCGCCCTTCTAAATGGTCACTTTGAATTTTCGAAGTTAGTACAAAGGATGTTTCTGGCATTTTCAAAAGATATCTGATAAGCATGATTATGGTGCATGTGGTCGTAATCATTGCTGTGATAGTTTCTTTACTTAAAATTCCTAAAGTGAGGTTTCTCCTCTTTTCATCCCAGTTCACTAACCACCGTGCAAGTTCTAAAAATTCAAACCTTATATCAGCAGAATATGTGAATGGTAGCATCAGAGGGTCTCTTTAAGTTTTCACCTTTTTTATAGTGACTAATATTGAAAATTTTCCACCAGTTATGAAACAACCGCATGAAAGTAACTGTTTGTAATGTTTTTCATTGAAAATTTTTAAAACTAGACTCATGTTCTGACACTCAATTGATGTTGGATATAGAGATTTGAAAGTTAAAGCAGGAGCAAGTTTAACTGTATTTCCTTGCTCTTTTACGTAAAGTTGTTTAAGAAATGAAAATGAGGCTTCTTCCATTTGGCATATAGGTTATTTTCAGAAGTTATATTTCTGATACCATAACACGTTTCAAAGTGTTCCATATCTGAAGTCTTAGTTTGACCTTGCAATTTTCCTATTTTGCTAAGACATACGCTTTCAAGAGATGGATAAATAAAACTTTATCATTTTTTTGGTTTAACCAGTTGTTTCTGACGCTGCGTAATAAATGTACAGGATCAAAAAGCACGTAAATAGGTTTGTCAGCAATTTGTGGATTTGAAATAACAAATACTTTCTCATTTAGGAAGTTCAAACCAAATTCCTCTAAAAAATTTAAATCTGAAAATCACAGTAACTGTCCTTACTAAACTACAAGTGCTCCACCAGTCGAACTCATCGACACCTTGTGCTCTGCCTCAACAAACACATGTGCTCAGCTCTGCACTAAGAACATAAGCACGTCTTTTATACGATAAAACAACGCTACTGCTCAAAAGCAATTCGTGGAACTAAGCAATTCTTGTTGCATGCAGCCGAGACACCAAGAATGCTTTAAATCTGCTGTTGTTACGAAAGAACAACCAGATACAGGGAGACACACTTGAAAATGAGGAACTACAGTTTATTCCAGTTTCATTCTTCCTGAATAACGATTAAATGCTTACAACGCGTGAAGAGAAAAATAAATGGAACGAATCATGTCAGGGTCCATCGATGCGTTCTTATGTTGGCCGAACAAATGAACATCACGGAATATTTTATTGTTCCAGGTCGATCACACGCAAAAGGACGACCAAAAACGCTGTATCGAATACAGCATACCTGAAATGTGGTGAACTAATGCCGGAAAACGGACCAGTCATAAGAAAAATGATAGATTTCCACTTTTTTCCATCGCCATGAATAAACTTTTTCCGTCGAACGAACTTTTTCAGCTACGACGAGAGACGTGCGTCACTGCATGATACGCAAGATGCTCTCTCAACAAACGGCAAGCTCACTGTCACTCATTTTTGTAAATAAATTTCAGGAAAAGCTGCAACAACAACGTCTCTAATATCATCTCTATCAGGGCAATTGTTGCAGCCTCCCCATTATTTAAAACTAATTTAAAGTTTATTTTAACGGGAAGCTACTCTACATTTCGTTTAATATCCAACAACGAAACAAAAAAACAAAGGAACATCAACCACATACGTAACTAAGCTCAACGACGCCACACCCCTCAATTTACGCACGACAAACTACACAATCAACCAACAATCCCCCACCAACAGACACAAACGGATGCCATACAAACACTTAAATAAAACACAAACACACACTGATCCAGTCACAAATTAATAATTCCTTCCGAAGAAGGGCATTACACTTTTCTAAAGATTCACTAGAAGTAGGTTTGTCCAGTCTAGCCTTTTTGCTTTTGCGTTTTACTCTCGAAAAATAACGCTTTTGCTTTTCCGCTTTTTTGTTAGCTGGCTCGTTTTTGGTTTATGGTGTCATGGGGTTAGCAATTTGTGATATCGAACCTGAAGCTTTCTTTTTCACGGCCAGATTCAAAAGATTCTTGATTGCATTTATACGAGTTGAGATTTCAGACATAATTGATTCATCAACCTCTGAATTCCTTAAAGTTGTCAGGCAACCCATAGCTTCATGCAGCTTTTCCATAATCAGCTTTTCCACAAACTACTCCTGGTTTTCTTGACAACTTATTAAGAGTTCCATTATGGAAATCATTTTCCTGATCCAAGTATTGTTGACTGACATCGATAATTGAGTTTCCCGTGATATTTGTGTCATCAGTAGTAAACTTAACAACAGCATGAATATGCTTACATATGTTATGAGTAATCAAATAATCGTGACAACTATATGAAAACCTACTGTAACATACATTGCAAGTTCTGCACTTAATCGGATACGTAAAGCTTTCACATTTATGCTGCAGCTTAATTAAAACACTATATTGCATCAGCTTGGTTTGTGAAGGCACTATCTAAGCATTTTTATCCTTCTTACTGCACAAACTCGCAAACTTAACTCCGGTTTCATGACGCTCTAGCAAACTTGATATTTGACGAGTACTTTTTCCTTTGTGAAGTTTTGTAAGTTCGTTAAACTCCTTATCCAGCAGGTAATTCAATAGAGCCGAAATTCACTTATCTACCCTTTTCGTTTTCTTTCATTCAAGGTATATGTGTTTTAATTTATTAAGGAAGGTTTCTATGTGCATGTTCGTATTTAGTTTAGCACTAACACGATACGCATAAGCCCACATTTCTGCACGGCTTTCATAGTATTGTTTAAAGTAATCATGGAATTTTTGCGTTTCTTTATCACATTTCAGTTGTTCCATAAACTCATTCAGCATGAATTGGAATGTTTCAACGTTTAATTCACATATCAATGTTTTCAGTGTTTTATAGACTTCCGCTTTTTTGTGTTTGTTTGTTATCGTGTTCATGTGGCCTTGCAATGCTCTGTCAATGTGCCATGCACATAAAAGCCTTCTTTCAGGTAAATTCATTACACTGCACCAAGCATCATAAAATATTGGTGTGTCGTCTGACATAAACACCTTGGCACTTACTATTCCCGTTACATCCTTAATAACCGAAAAATTTTCTCATTATCTCAAGTGTTCACTCTAGATACAAACAAAAGGCAAGGGGAAATCCTTCCTCATATTCATCAATCACAAGTAACGAGCTCAGTTGGAAGTCGTATCCAGTTACATCGTGAGTCGAATCAATACAGATGCGATCTACACCAAACTTTTCAAGCTTTTTCTTCTGCAACTCCGTCATAATTATTAATATAAAATCATCTTTTAATAATTCTTCATAAGTTTCACCTTGATCTTAAAAAAATATCAAGTCTGTTCATATTTCACCTGTTCTTCTACCCAAGTCTGAACACTCAATGAATCGTTTTGACACACAGTAAGCCCACCAGCTGGTATTCCAAAACTGTGGCGAATATTGTGGAGGTCTTTAGAACTGGCAAGATGAACTCTATCAATTTTGTTATCAACAGCACAACGAATATCTTTTAGAATTTGCTGAAGTGTTACTCCTTTGGCCAGTTTACCTGAAAGTAAAAGAAAAAAAATATTTAAAAACACCCATACTCATTTTAAATTGCATTCTAAAGGTGAAAAGTAGTAAAAACTGCAAACTGCAGCAGCCATACGTGCAATTTTTTCTCTTTCATTCCTCGATAGATGTATGTGACCTAAACGAAAGTCATGTCCAAAATAGGTAGGAAAGTAGGCAACCTTTACAGCATGGTCAGTTCCACTGGCATTAATGTTCTCACTCATCACGATGCTAGATGTGCAGATAAAACCCATTTTACATGTTCCTTGACTTTTCATCTGACTTTTCAGGGAAACCTTCGCCTTCAGATTTATATTTTCCATTTCTATAGCATTCGTATTTGTATGTTTTGATACCCGTGTTTTTGTTGACTTTTGCTCCTCTAGAAATAAGGTGAACACCTGAAAAAAATATGTAAACTTAAATATCATTTATTAGTAATGGCGGTAGCATAGTTATAACACAGATGCAGGCAAGACTATATGTATTTTTAATGTCGCTAAAATTAAATTTGACCTTATTGAACTAACCTAAAGTAACTGTATACCTATTTTAGCCCAATATTATACTTAGTAGTCTGATACTGCAGGATTGTAGTAAGACTCCTTCACAATAAAGTTAAGCTACTGAATTTACAGTACAAGTTCTGAATATCAGGTTCCAAACCAACTAAAAACTGCGAGAACTAATAGGGAGGCGAGAAACAAAAATTTCATATTTTTAAGAATATATTTTTATTACATTGTACGAACCTTTTATGTCAGGAAACGTCAGGTGTTCGCAAGTTATTTCTACATCATGTTTTTCAGCAATGTGCTTTCAAAGTTGCTTCAGCATATCAAACTTTTCACAGCAGTGATCGCCTGGATATTTTAAGGTCGCAGTTTTCAGTTTTAAATTTCTATATCCTCAGCTCCATGAAATTGTTTAACATGTTTATATAAACTACATCTTTGACTGAAGGTTTTGTGACAGCAATGACACTTAGGCGAATCCATGCCCAGAGACACATGAAAGAAACCTCCCTGAGCGTGCCCACGCCAATGCGCAAACTCACGGTGCAAGCTGGTTGGAGGATATGGTGGTGGGGGCTAGACGCAAGTTGTGAGCAGGGTTGCCAGATGGTGCTATTTATAGCATTTTCAGCTATTTTTCAAAGCCCAGTGCTATTGAATATTAGGAAAACGCTATTTTATTTTTTTGCTATTTTGGGAAATTTTTTTTGCTAAATTTTGCTATTAAATTTCTTTTCTAATCCATTAACTTTATATACATTTGTAACAGAAAAGACCCCCACTGTTTTGAAAATTGTTTCTATTTATTGAACATTAATTACAGTAATAAAGCATCTTCATCATCAACATTACAATTCTCAGGACATGGTGTCAAGTACATAACTGTGCTATTAAACCTATCTACCATATCTTGTTTAACTTTAAATTTCGTGGTACAATTTAATTTAATTCGTAGTAATGCATCCAACGTATGTAAATAAAACCTATTTCGAAGTCTGTGTTTAATAATTGTAACTTGTGAAAACACTCTTTCTACAACAGCATTACTTATTGGAAAAGACAGTGAATTAAGAACAGTTAATGCCAGTGCTTTAAATGGTTGCCTACCCATTGAGTCAGTGTGCATAAGCACTTTACAACAAAATGCTTCTGTGTCACATGGAATCCCATTCAATTCTGTCTGCCAATCCACCCATAAAAGTTTACGATATTGATTTTCGAGTTCACTAATTTCTCCTTCTAAAAACTACAATGGTAAGTCTTCGAATGGACAACGTGTCTGATTTAAACATTTCATAGGTGAAAGATTATTAAGACGCTTCAGGGTCTCAACTTTTGTTGGAATTCTTTTTTGTACATCTAAACAAGCTTTAACTAGAAAATGCTGACACTTTGCTTTTAATTCCTGTCTAGTGGCCATTGATAAATTCGATGCTTCAAGTTCCCGTTCAAATCCAACTCCGAAATCAGTATTTGTAATATTTTTCATATTCCTTACAATATCGACATCCAACTCAACTTTGTCAATTGACAGAATACGACTGAACATTGATATATAAAAATCTGTTAACTCATTAAACAATTTATAAGGATCACATTTTTCAGCTTGAAATATTATATTAATCTGTTGAAAATCATCCAAGATAGGATTTGCAAACAATAGATAGAAATAATTCGCTTTATCATTCAACATGTTTTTATAATGTGCGAGCTATGTAATTACGGAATTCTCGCAACACAAATAAAGTAAGCATTTTTTCCTATTATTCAGAATAACTTTCACAGCTTTAGCCCTTCCTAATCAGCGTGTGCCAGACAAAGATACAAAATGTTGAGGCTCGCAATCGGAAATATCTTGCATTGCTTGAAATACAGCTCTGTAATTATCTCTTCGCAAAGCACTACATTTAAACCATTTTACAATTTCAGCCAATAAGAAATCGAGAGAACTTGGGAGTTCCTTGAAAGCATTTTCTGCACACAAATGAAAGCTATGACAAATACATTTTATCAGTACAGCATTTTTGGATTCAGCTACCAGCCTTGTGAATACTGAATTATTACACCCACATAAATTACTTACACCGTCCGTCCCTAAACCTGAACACTTTTATACGCTTAAACCACAACTGGTTAAGTGATTACGTATTTCATCAAACAACACTTCAGAAGAGGTTTGTATGACAGGAATTAAGCCTAAATACTTGACTTTAACACAGACATCACTCTGACTGAAATACTTTACACAAACACATAAATGTTTGTGACATATCACATCAGTAGACTCATCGATAATTAATGAATATCTGGTATTATGTAGGTCTTTTAGTAAATCTTCTCTGAAAAGATGGCGCGATTACATTCGTAATAATTGCTGTACAGTTAGATCTGTGCATTTTCAGGTTTTCCCACACACTTCCATGTCCGTATTCGGAAATAACGTCAGATATTAAATCGATACTTCTAATAGAACTGGACACAGCAATTGCAACAGCTAATTTAATTTCACTTTCTTTCCTCCTCTTGTCCTCTGCGTTCTTCTTTTGAAATTGGGTGATTTTCTCGTTCTTCTTAACATCATTGTACTTATCCAGATGTTTTTTGGTTAATTGATATTTCGTCAGGTCGTCTTTCTTTGTAAGCTCAGTCCTGTATAAAATCTGCAAATTGAATTGGTCTGCACAATTGTGTACACCGGTATATCAACTTGGACTTCAACACTTACAGTTGAAAAAAATGCTTTTTTAACAGTATAATCGTGATCTTTAAGAATAAATCTTCCCACTGCGTTGGTGCATCTTGTTTAGTAACACCACATTTGCAACAGCTAACAAAATTATTCTCTTCATTTGAACTATGAACAATGAATTTGACTGTGAATCATCAATGGATTGACTATTTTCTGTAACTGCATCTACATCAGGTTCTGAATTTTGATCTTGCTGAAATATAGTATATTCGTTTCCTGCACAACTTCTTTTGGTTTTTCTTTTGGTGATTAGTGTGACGAATAATTGTTCTTCTTCCTTTCTTCACCTAAAAATTAAATTCATTTTTAGTTATAAATTAAAAAGAAAAAAATAAAAGTAAAAATTGATATAAAAATAATATGTAAAAGCAAAATCGAAATTAATTAAATAAAAATAATTTTCAAATATACCGGTTTTGCATAGCCAAGTTTAAGCATTGGATTAGGATTCTCAGCTGTTGGTTGACCATCAATAAAGTGTTTTGTACACACCTGTCAAACAACAAATTTGGTTAGTTTTTACAATGTGGGCATGCGATTGCGAACTTGGACAATAGGCCTTTTGACAAAATATTTATAAGTTATCTTAATTTACTGACTAAATGAATATTTCGATTAAAAATTTTATGTAAAGGAAGAAAGATTATATTAATATTTATCGCAATAAAGGCTTAATGTACGCGTCCGCAATCATAGAGCGAATTAACCATAAATTTTTATAAAACTATTATTCATAATTCATTTTTACTTTATACTCACAGCAGAATATTTTCCAGGCAGAAATTGTTTTCCTTGCAAAGCTTTCACCCATTCAAGGCGAGCATGTTGTTGTGATGGAAACTGATGTAATTTAAAGAGAATTAAACAGTCACAGTCTTCGTGTCGTAGATTTAAATGAATCTTACAGATCTCCTTCCTCCATTTTGCTAATTTCTTGTAAGAATTATTGCAACCAACAACTGCACAATAGTTTGCCATTGCTTTCTTTGAGTTCCTGGGCCCCTGTTTTGACAAGCTCGTAAATGGCAAGGTACAACCTTGCTCTGATTGGCTTAATATTCATGTTCTAGTCTACGGAATCTCTGAATTCTGTCTATGGAACATATCAACGTTTGCCTTTGCCACCACCGTGGAAGTTAACAGGAAACCATGTTTGAAATTGTTGTTGTTTTTTTTTTATTACTTGTATACTTATTTAAATTTTAAAATTAAATTACATTAATTTACTTTTACTTTTCATCAAGATTTACATGAAATTTATTTATTTATTTTAAAGTGTTAGAATTAATAATAATAAAAATAATAAATTAATTAAATTTAAAAATTTTAAATAATTAATATTTATTTTGTAAAATAATTAGAAATTATTAATAATAATAAACAAATAAATTGAACTGAATGGAGATTGCATTTTTATTTAAACGATAAATTTTAATTTCAGAGTTAAAAAAAAATTGAAAAGTAAAATGTTAATATTGGTACTGTAGCGTGAATTGTTCGTGTATTTTTTGTGATGGTTGATCTGACTCCATTAAAAACGATTTGTTGTTGAGGACGGATAATTTAATCAACAAACTGAACGGTTATGCTACATTACTATATGCATTTTTTAAAAGAACATTTTTACGATTACAATGAATTTAGTAATTATTAGAGTTCGTTCTGGAAAAGACGGGAGCTGGTGAGACTGTGTTGTCATCTAACCTGCTGGTGAGACTGCGAGTCTGTCTCTGTCTGCCGGAGATCTGGAAAATCCGGGAAAATCCTGGTCCTGGTCTCGTCATCATTCCCAGGATGCCATTAGTACTTATACATGAAATGTTTTAACAAACGTCTAAAAATTATGACTTATACACAAAATGATACTGTCATGCTGTACAAGATACAATAAATGCAGAAATAAAAAATGTGCCATAAAATTATGACACAGTCATCTCTCAAATAGCAGGAACACATCAATCAGATGAAAAAAAAAAGTCAAACACATGTAACATACCTAATTAAGACATGAGATTTCTTTAATGAAATAAAAAGTTTAAAAACAAACTAAACATAAGCAATTAGTCAACAAAAATGATTGGAACCAAGGTACATGTAGAAGGGTATAATCACACGCAGGCGGAAGTGACGTGATGCAACGTCAGAGGCCCCCAAAGCAGCGCTCTCGGCTAATCGCATTCAGCTATTGCCGTCTGTTTTAAATCAAGGCTACATGTACGTTGTTTTAAATCATGTTTTTACTTTAAAAAAATGAAATTGAATAAAAACTTATGTTTTAAAAAATGAAATTGAATGAAACAAATTTTTATTCAATTAACGAATATTAAAATACAGTTATATAAATGCTCTAAAAATAATGATATTATTACCTATGCATCATACATTAAATCTTTTTTGTAATTTTTTTTTTTTTCCTTTTCGTAATAACGTACAATTTAAAGTTCTAATTCGAATATAAGTTCGAGTTGTGACAAACTTCTTAATTACCTGAGGATGTATATTAATTTCATTTTGTATTAAGGCACAAACATTTGAAATAATCCTTTCCTGTCTATTTATATCTTCACCATGATATTTTTCAAAAATATTATTCATTTTCTGACATTGACTGAAAAAAGTATCTGATGGATATATTAAATTTCCTCTAGATAAAATATGCAAAAAAGTATTATTAGAAACTGGAAGTGATTTTGTCGGTGTACCCAGTTCTGGAATATTAATTTTAAAACAATGAGCTACATAACCTGCCAAATAAATCAGTCCTTCCTTTTGCAGTTGAAGACTCATAAATTCTCTTTCATATTGATCTAATAATGCATATTCATCAACCCCAATATTGTCAAAAACTTCATCAGGTAAAAGATAAGCATTACACAAATCGGATACCTGCATAGTATTAACACATTGAGTTTCATTCTGATTATTATTAGGCACATGTGACTCCTCTTTTTCCTCTACATTTGTTATCAAGGATGTAATTAACAATTCATCTTCACATGAATTTAACGAATAATTTGAGAAGTGTGTACAATCATCATCACAGTCACGTGTGTTACATTTTGCAGATAGCATTCCACTTGAATAACGTCCCAAAATATAAGATCTAAGTCGATATTTGAAATTAAGTGATGATGGATGATCATTTGCACCTCCTATTAAACGAATAGTTGAAAGGAAATTTTCTAAAATGTCTTGATTCAGACGTCTTGGTAATAGATATTCCAAATTGTACACCTTCTTTAAATGAGCTTGCAATCCGATTAATGCCCGATTTGTTATTAGTATGCCTTTCTGAAATGGCAAAAGTGACTTTCGTTTAGGTCCAACTCTCATGCTGAATATCATTTCACTCATTTCATTTAAATTTTTACATTGAGAATCCAAATGAGTTCCAAAAGCACTTTTTGAATAAGTTATTCCAAATTTCTGAGAACAATTACAGATATCAAACCACTTATCAATAATTTCAATGATATTTGCAGCTTTTTCAGCAATACTTTTAGGTATTAAATTATGCAGTCCACAATACATGATAGCACCTGCCATTGTATGAGATAGTGTTTGAACTGCTCTTGTTACATTTTGCCTTGCCATACCCTTTACCTCTAAATAATGTGGTTTCAACTTAAACCAAGGATCAATTTCATGTGTTCTATGCTTAAACACTGCTTCCAATAATGTCTTATTAACAGTAATATCATTTACTGTTATTCCTTGATCAAGTATATGATTTCTAATTAACTTTATAAGATGTGGAGGATCTGAAAAAAAAAATATTTTCTTATTAGGGTCAGAAGGATGAGGATAAAATACATTATTTCCTTCTTCAATATCAATTTTCATACTATTCTTCAAAAAGAATTATTGGGACCCATGTCACATGTAATAGCTATAACTACATAACCAACTGCAAATAATTTCTGTAACAACAAATCCAATTCTTCTTTTGTTAAAATAGGTTGAAACGAATAGTACAATGGTTGTCGCCATTTACCTATCAACCCCCTACCCATTATAACATTGCATGAGTTGTGTGGGCCCCAAACTTTTTCTGTAGCTTTGTCTAATTCTTTGTTTGAAATATGAATTTCATCAAAAGTTAAAATAGTCAACCTTTCTATTTCAGAAAATTCTAGTCCTTTCAAATGCATACAATTTAAAACATTATTTAAAATTCCTGGTTCAGAATTGATGGTCTTAACCCATCTTGACAATGTAGACTGAGAAGGCAATGGAATTTTCTTTACATCTTTTAAATATCTGTAAGCTACTCCACTTATGCTACGCAAAGCAAGTGCAACAGAAATATCTTCCTTATCCCAAACATGACGCTTATCAGGATACATTAATATTTCTATCTGTCCAGGTGTAAACTGGTTTTTAATGATGTTTTCATATTTGTCTTTCAATTTGGAGACCCCTCCGTGGGCACTACCTTGACGTGGTGGAGGGGCTTGAGTGCCTCAGTGACGCTAAGGGCTATGCTGGATCGGGTCACCCATGCCAGACAGGCCTTAGCAGAGAGGCCAGACTAAAAGTGTCCGGTCGGTTGTGGACCCTCCCAAAGGGACCGGTGCTCGCAATGCAGGCATGTTTTTGACATGGCCTCCATTGCGACCAGTACGTCCACCTGCGTGTTTGCCGTGCGCAGCAACCCTACTTCTGGGGAAAGGGGGATCCTGGTGGTTGAGGGAAGGCTTTCCGGAACAACACACCACTTTGGCCCCTGCTTCTCGGAAGGATGGGAGGTCTGGATGAGCCTGTCCAGATCAATCGGCTGGTCGTCGCTCCTTTGGAGCTTCGGCCACAGGGTTAGGCGCTGCCTATATCCTCCTCGTATCCCTGGTGCCAATGTGCATCCCCTTGTTGGGCTCGGTGGTGGGTGGGGAGCGAGGAAGATGAATATTTATCCTACTTAATATGGGTAAACAAAATAAGCAAATTAACCAGAGACAAAAGAACGATCGTGAAGAGAGATCGAGTCGAAGACCGCCAAAGAATCCGAAGTTTTTGGAGATGAAATTGGCAAGTGGGGAGTCGTTTAAGACCATCTCCCCATTTCTAATTTCTAAAGAACTCAAACGCCTCGTTGGGGACACGAAACATGTAAAAAGACTGTTTAATGGCCATTTATTGATCGAGGTTGTTAAGGATAAACAAGCTACCACCCTTTTATCCTTAAAAAAGTTTGCTGGGAAAGCCATTTCGGTTTCTCCCCACGCAACCTTAAATTACAAAAAAGGTGTTTTTACGTGCCAGGACCTGGAAGGAATGGGGGACGAGGAAATCATTGCCGAATTGGATGATCAATCTGTTGTTGACATTCGCCGGATCGCTCCAAGGAGGAATGGTGTTCCTCATCCTACGCATTCCTTCATTGTTACCTTTGAGGGATCAGTTTTGCCTGATACCATCTATATCGGCTATATCCACTGTCACGTGAGACCCTTTATCCCCAACCCGTTGCGATGCTTCCAATGTCAGAAGTACGGCCACACGAGAACAAACTGTCATTTTAATGCAGTTTGTTGCAAGTGCGGCCTGCCCGGACATGAGATGGAAGATTGTTCAAACGAGTTCCGGTGTTGTAATTGTAAGGGAGCCCATTCTGCCCTTTCAAGAGACTGTCCTATTTGGCGGAAGGAAAAGAAAATCCAAGAGGTTCGCGTCCTTGGGGGTTTGTCTTTTCCAGAAGCACGTAGGCAGGTCGAACGGAATGAAGTCCGAAATTACGCTTCTGCAGTTAAGAGTCGTCCTTCTGTTATGACAGTTGGTACTATGACAGATATACGTATTGCGGATTTTTGTTGTGGAACTTCCACCCCCACAGAACCATCTGCTAACGTTAGTCGGACTTCGAATCCCATCATACAACCAGGAACTCCTCCAAAAACTTCGGAGAGAGAAGATGGGAAGAAGCGCTCGTCAGAGGCGTCACCTTCCTCTGACCCCTCCAAAAAGCGTGTAGTAGAGACTACACCAAACTCTCCAGTTTTGGGGGGAGGGCCAGACTTCCCTTTAAACGTACAGATATCTCCTATCGAGGAGATGGAGTTATCTCGGGAGTTTAATCCTACATCTTAAAACCTTCATCATGGCACTATTGCAATGGAACCTTAATGGATTCTTTTGTCGCTTAGAAGACCTAAAGCTCTTGGTCAATAAGTTCTCCTTCTCCTTATTGGCTTTGCAAGAAACGTTCCTCTTGCCAACCCAGTCTCCTACCCTAAAAGGGTTTAATTTTATTAGGAAGGATTATACTTCGGGAAATAAAGCCTGTGGTGGTGTTGCCATCTTAGTCCAAAGATCCTTGCCTTTTACTACCATTAATTTAACATCGAATCTCCAGGCGGTAGCAGTTAGAGTGTTATTCAAAGACCTCTCACCTCTAACTGTTTGTTCACTGTATCTACCTCCGGATCAATATACGGACGAAACATCTTTGTCATCTTTACTGTGTGAACTTCCAAGCCCCTATCTAGTTCTGGGTGATTTTAACGCCCATAACCCCATTTGGGGGTCTATAAAGCTCTCTGAAAGAGGATATATGATAGAGAAAGTTTTGAATGCTTTTAACATCAATTTGTTAAACGATGGCTCTTCAACATTCCTCCACTCAGCCAACGGCTCTGCGTCATGCATCGATCTATCTATATCCTCTTCATCTTTCACACCTAATTTAGCCTGGAGCGTATTCTCAGATTTACATGGTAGTGATCATTTCCCGATCAGTATTTCCCTGAGTTCTTCTACTTTTTCCAACCCTCTACCACGTTGGAAATTGGATAAAGCAGACTGGCAGGTCTTCCAATCCCATCTACAGTTTGAGAATAAAACACCCTTTCCGTCTGTAGATGAGGCTGTAGAGGATTTCACTACCCGCATCCTCCAAGCGGCAGAACAATCCGTTCCAAAATGTAGATCCTCTTCGACGAAAATACCAGTGCCATGGTGGAATGAAGAATGTGCCCTAGCGGTTCGAGAACGTAAGAGAGCTCTCCGCATTTTCTCCGTATATCCAACTCTTGAGAATCTTATCACTTATAAACAGAAAAGGGCCAGTTGTAAACTAATCATTTCCACAAATAAGAAACTCTGTTGGAGGGATTATATTTCCTCCATTAATAGGAACACCCCTCTTCAAACTGTATGGAACATGATTAGGAAAATAAATAGGAAAAGACTCCCGGATAAACTCCCTTCTCTCACGGAAAATGGTCATACATACTTTGACCCAAAGGAGGTAGCTAATATCCTCGGAAGGACATTTGCTGAGGTTTCACAGATAAAACATTACTCAGCCTCCTTTCAAAGACAAAAACGTATCGAAGAATCGCAAGCTATAAATTTCAAATCCCGAAACCTCGAAAAATATAATCTCCCGTTTAAATTACGGGAACTGCATTATGCCCTTCGTTGCTCCAGTGATTCTGCGCCAGGCCCAGATGGAATCTTATATGCTTTCTTGAAGCATTTACCGAGGGAAGCTTATGCTCACCCTCTCTCGTTATTTAACTACGTTTGGTCATTAGGAGAGATCCCAAATTTGTGGAGAGAAGCAATTGTTATTGCTATTCCAAAACCAAATAAAGACCACTCTTGTCCTTCAAACTATCGACCAATAGCACTAACTAGTTGCATGTGCAAAGTCCTGGAAAGGATGGTCTCTGTCCGACTTATGTGGTATCTGGAAAAAACCCACCTGTTGTCCAGATTTCAGTGCGGTTTCCGCAAATCCCGCTCAACTGTTGATCACCTTCTTCGGTTGGAGCATGAGATTCATTTTGCACAGAGATATAAACAACATGTTGTAGGGGTGTTCTTCGATTTGGAAAAAGCCTATGATACAACTTGGAGGCATGGAATAGCAATACTTTTGCGGAAGTATGGCCTTATAGGACACCTTCCCTCTTTCCTGTGTAATTTCATGGCGAACAGAACATTCCGAGTTCGCGTTGGGTCAACGATCTCAGACCCTTTTACGCAGGATAATGGTGTCCCACAGGGAAGTGTGCTGAGTCCATTTCTTTTCCTCATTGCTATGAATGAGGCTTGTTCACAACTTCCATCCACTGTGAACTATTCCCTGTACGTTGACGATATTGCCATCTACTGTCGAGGGTCCTCAATGTTCTTTATTGAGCGTCAACTGCAACTGGCCATCAACAAGCTCGTAACCTGGAGCAACGAAGTAGGATTTAAATTTTCACCCCAAAAAACAAGGGCCGTTCACTTTTGTTTTTTGAGAGGTCTCCATCCAGACCCAGACCTTACACTTTATGGATCCCCTATTTTAGTGGTGGACTCACATAAATTCTTGGGTCTGATATTTGATAGAAAATTATCATGGCTCACTCATATTCGTAATTTAAAAGCGAGATGCTTACAAGCCATGAATGTTTTGCGCTCTATTTCCGCTACCAAATGGGGCGCTGATAGGAAGATGCTCTTTTTTTTATACGGCTCTCTAGTTAGATCTAAATTAGACTATGGAAGCATTGTTTATGCCTCAGCTTCAAAGAGCACTTTGAAGCTGTTAGATCCCGTCCATAACCGAGGCATAAGAATTGCCACAGGAGCTTTCCGCACAAGTCCGGTAGAGAGCCTTTATGTGGAGGCTTCTGAACCCCCATTATGGTTTAGAAGAGCCAAACTCCTCCTCAAATATGCTCTTCGCGTATATGGTGAAAGTGAACATCCAGCTTTTGCCTGTTTTTTTGATAAACCTAGTATTCCTCCCCATCACTCTTTTAGAAGCATTAATAATTGGTTCCAAAATCTTCTGGAGAGCCTGAACCTCCCATTTCCAGCCATGCATAGCCGAGAGGTCAGAGAGGTCCCTCCGTGGAATCTCCCCCAACCAGACATAAATTATAACTTATTTTCTGGGAAAAAATCAAATTTTATGGAAGCTGAAATTAACGCACTCTTTAAGGTTTTTTTTAGAAACCCTTCCTGATGGCTTCCACATATATACAGATGGGTCCAAATCAGAGGACGGGGTTGGCTGTGCGTTCCTTATAGATAACAGTGTATTTTCATATCATTTGCCAAACGAGTTCTCCATCTTCTCAGCGGAATTGGTAGCCATAGCCAAAGCGTTAGAGTTCGCTTTTAATTATCCAAATTCAAACATCTGGATATTCACTGATTCACTGAGCGCTTTGCAATCTTTGGAATCATTTAATTCTATAAACCCGTTTGTTCAAAGAATCCAGGAATATCTTCATTACCTGGATTCTCAAAGTACCAGTATTCATTTTGTCTGGATCCCTAGTCACATGGGTATCCTACAAAATGAACGGGTCGATAAGGCGGCAAAACACGCGATTACTCATTTACCGATCTCTGAATTGCTTTCAATCCCCGAGCATTTGTACCCGGTGATTTCCAAAAAACTCAGATCTTCTTGGCAGGATTCTTGGCCTCTGAACCCTGCTAATAAATTATTTGAAATAAAGCCTGCCATCACACCGTGGTCATTACCCCAATCAGAAACCAAGCAAGAACAAGACGTTCTTACTCGGCTTAGGATTGGTCATAGCCGTCTTACTCACCTCCATTTATTAAAAAAAGAACCAGCGCCATTGTGTTCTTGTGGAGCAATGCTGACTATTAAGCATATTCTAACCCAGTGCCCTTTACACACTAAGTTACGACGCTCATTAGGGCTGAATCATTTCTTAGATTTTTTGTTGGGGAACAACCCCATAATTTTTAAAAAAGTGTTTCTTTTTTTAAAAATTATTCATGTTTTTAAATTCATATAGTCATCCTTTTATTGCTTTTGCATTGTATATATTTGATCATTAAGTATAGGTTTCATTTAGTGCCATTTACACACTAATCATATTCATCAGTTTTTTTTTTAGGGGTCAACTCAGAAGAAAATAGATTTTAATCACCTATTTTATAGTCAGTTAGTGCCCTTTACACACTAAAGACTTACACAGCCCTATGCTAATATTTCTTATTGCGGGCGAACCCTGGCGAAAAATTTCTGTTTTTAAATTTATTAATGATTTTAAAATCTCATAGTCATAGTTTTTATTGTTTGTCCATCTTTGTCACTCAAGTTTTTATAATTTTTTTTCATCTGATGTTTTAAAACTTTTGGCCCCTTAAACTGTGGGTTTTTCAACTTTCTGTCGGGCGCAAAATGGCCATAGCAGCCGATGCCCTAAAATTCCAATCAACCAACCAACCAACCATCAATTTGGAGATTTCAACTGCTTTTGTTGCTTCCATTTGATGATCAACTTCCAGCTGTTTATATTTCTTCTCAAATTCTTGAAGCTTAACTTCCAGTTCTTGATTTCTAGTTGCTAACTCTTCATAAGACATCTGCATAGGTATAATATCTATAGGGTGTATATCCTCAGCTTGGTTACTGTCATATATAGTTTCTCCAGTTTGTCTATAGTAATTAATTTTTAAAATGTTTAAAATTTTCATAATTATTAAACTCTCCTTATTTGTGAAGTCGATTCAACTCTTTCCTACCTTTTTGTCAATCTTTGAGCACGTTGGCTTGGCAAACAATCTGTATTTTCCTTTGGGAGTTTTAAAGTTGGTACACTCTCTTTTTTCAACCTTAATTTGACACCCATCATCTGATGCTCAATTAAATTTTCATAATCACTCTCCTTGAAATGTTCTGAACAAATACGTGCTATATTTAGATGTAGAGAAATTATAATAAATATAATAATAGAGAGAAAAATTATTTTTAATAATAAATGAGAAAAGAAAATATATTTTAAAAAGTTAAAAATAAAACAAGTTAAAAATTTAACTTACCGCTATCCGAACTTTTCTTTCTATCGGATCGCCTGCATAAATGCCACCATTTCTGACGTAGCAGCCTCTCTTTAGGGAATTTAAAGTAATGATTTTTGCCTGTCATGATTTGAACAACCGAAAACAGCGCAAACAGTCATTTTTTGAGCAATAATCAATCGTAAACAGCCCTTTTCACACTACAGACACTACCGATCACAACGCGGTCGCCATTACGGTAGAAAGATGGGGGCTCTCCACGTCATGCGCAGAAAAAGACGCGTTTTGGCATTTTAGTGACTACACCCTTCTACATACACCTTGATTGGAACAAACATTCAGACTACTCAGGGATATGGTAATGAATTCAATTTTGAACAAATTTAAAATGAAATTTTCAAGAAAAATGTATAAATGTAGGGAAAAAATAATTTTATAACTGTGGGTTTGAAAAAATATATGGGTTTCAAAATAAGTGAGTCTGTAAACTACTGATCAATGAAATAGCAAGGGCAGTCAATAGAGCGTAATCTCGTGACGTCGCAGTGATGTCACACTGCCCAAGCGGCCATATTGCGGGGCAAACCGTGGCTGAGAATGCAGGGATTGCTTGCATTGAGATGCAACTTTTAGGGTCATCAACCAATAAATTTGCGTTGTCTAATTACGCGAAACAATTAGATTATCCTTCAAAAAGAAGACATTAACAAATTTAAACTTGGCGAAGGAATTTATATAAACGACCCTTACGCAATGAAGGAAGATGAGTGGATGAACGATCCTTCACTTTGGCCCTAGGTGGTACAGAGACGTTTACAACTACCTCATTGAAACTGCGGGAATTTTCAATACTGCGAGAGTATTTAATATGCATGATTTATTTGTTTGTTTGGTCTTAAAAATTTCCATATTTTCCGAGCTACTATGTTTATTATTGTCTTTGGATTAGATTAGAATTTCCATGGTTTTATCATTTTTTTTTAAACTCACGATCTGTGTGAATGATATGAATAGCAAATTTTGATTATTATTTGTATATTTTATGGAATTAATATGTTCTCTTTGAATGAAATTGTATACCCGTTCTTCGTATGTAAAATGTGTCACATCTGTTGCAGGTTAATTTGTAAATTTCACTATTATCAAATGGGTTAATTGGTGTTTGAAAATAAATCATGTATGTTAAATATCCAAATAGACTTAGCTTAGAATCTGGCACCTTATTACAACAACTCAAAGACATCTTAAAATAAATTTCCCAACAATGTAACTTTAACAATAGCTTTACATAATCACAATTTATTACTGAATATAATGAACAATTTATTACTGAATTGTATGAACAATTTAAAACATCCAATGAAAAATCGAACTAAATGTCGGGTCTTTATATTTTATTTAACGAATTATTATTGCAAATTTTTGTTAAAATATGTTACATAACAGCGCAAGAAATCTCCTGAAGAAATTCTTGAATTTACCCTTAACAAAATGCTGTCCACACAGATAAGAATATTGGGTTGGTTTCTAATCTTTTCTATCCACGGCATTTATCCATTTTGCACGGCGATCCGAATCGGCTGGAAACCCGTGGAAAGAAATTTCAGAATTTTTTTGGCCCGATTGAACAATGCACCGCTACGCAAGTTCTCACCATTATTAAATTGATGTAATTTTTAAACCGAAGACACGGTTTAAAACATAAAATATTAGTAAAATCATAGAAACCTTAGCACATTTTAATGCTATCAAGATGGCTTTTTGCCCCGCACACATTGCGCCCTGTGTCCACGGTTTTCAGAAGCAGGCGTTTGTTATTGTTTACTGATTACGCTCCATTGCAATGACTTAGATGGTGCTTTCAGATTCACCATCCAACAAGTTTTTGAGGATGTTTTCCCTTTCTGCAGCAGATGGTTTTTTAATTGAGCATCCTCCGGAAGACGAGCTTCTTTGCTTTTTAGTGCTAAACAATCTTGGCTGTGGAGTTACATTTTTATTATGAGCTTTAGCAAAAAAGCTACCTATAAGAATGCGCCCTTGGTCTGTACGTTTATCCGACCGGTCGTCCGCCGTTTGCACGATAACTTGAAAATGGATTAACTTTTTTAAATTCTGTTTTCAGAAATATGACCATCAAAGTCTTAGCTCGGCCGTAACAACTTTTCAGAATTTTTCGTGGACCCCTTCAAGTCGAATTCACGTGCTAAAACAGTGTGTGTAAAGAATTCAAAGATACTGGCATGTCATATAACAATCGATTTGTCAACATTGTTACTTTCTGTTCATCTTTTAAGCATTATTGACATCGACGCGCGCACGTGAAATCGCTTTGTCGACGCACGATTGCTCAAGCAACACCTCCTAGAGAGAAGGCCTGCGGACCAAAGAGGTATGCATTGTTACATCATCATCAAGCGGCCAAATTTAGGGCTTATTATTGGTAGAAATACGATAACAATAGCCGCTTGATGATGATGTAACAATAAATACACCTTTTGTCCGCAGGCCTTCTCTCTAGGAGGTGTTGGCTCAAGTGCTCATACTCTATAAGCTTATTATTAAGTAGCGGAAAAATGGAGCTACTTATTGGTTTTATTTTACACACGATTTGAATCACCCTTCATCATTTCTACATTTTTTGAGGTAGAAGGTTGAAATTCGGAATGTAGCTTACTATGGGCATGTGCACCTTCAATATTTAGTTTGGTTTTGATTAGCCCACTAAAATCGGAGTTTTGGGAGTGAAAATTAGAGGGGACCAAAAGGTCTAGGTGTATTTATGCACATAAAGGAGTGAAATTCGGTATGCAGATTCATATAAGCAAGATCTCCATTATATGAAGATTTTTTTCCCCCGCGGTATCCATGCCTTCCCGACTCGATGGCGGAATGCATCGAAAAGATGGGGACTACGTTGAAAAATAGTGTACCAACTGTCTGTCTGTAATAAAAGAGCTGTAAAAAAATATTTCCGGTTTTCATTTGACTGAACCTCGTAAGTAGAATAAGAATGGAGCTACTTATTGGTTTTATAATGTCAGTCCGTCCCCTTCATAATTTCTACATTTTTTGAGGTAGAAGGTTGAAATTCGGAATGTAGCTTACTATCTGCACTATTTAGTTTGGTTTTGATTGGTATACAGGGGTCGGAATTACGGGGGTGGGATTCAGAGAGGGGAACATATCTATGTGCTATTTAGGTACGTAAAGGCGTAAAATCCAGTATCCAGATTCCTCTAGGCAAGATCTATATTACTATGAAGTTTAGGCCCAATTGTTCCAGTGGGATCGGATTTGCGGGGGTGGCAGTCACTTGGTCCTTAGAACTATGGCAACATATGGCATGTGATATACGAGGTCTGTTCAAAAAATACGTAGACTGACGTCATAAAACAAAATATACTTTATTCAGAAGTTACACATCTGGGTCCCCTTCAAAGTACTCTCCTCCCCGACGCACACACCTATCCCAACGGCGTTTCCACTTTTGGAAACAGTCCTGGAACGCTTCTTTTGTGATGTCCTTCAGCGCCTTCGTCGCATTTGCCTTTATGTCGGGAATCGTCTCAAATCTCCTTCCTTTCAAAGGTCTTTTGAGTTTGGGAAACAAGAAGAAGTCACAAGGAGCGAGGTCAGGTGAGTAGGGTGGGTGAGGAAGAACAGTGATCGAGTGTTTGGCCAAAAACTCTCGAGTTCTGAGGGCTGAAGCGTTGTCGTGATGAAACAACCAGTCACCACTCGTCCACATTTCTGGCCTTTTCCGCCGGATAGCATCCCGCAGACGTTTGAGAACTTCGATGTAGTAAATCTGGTTCTCTGTGGAGCCTTCTAAAATTCCGCCAAATTCTAAAAATCCGCCAAACGAAAAAAACACTTCACAAATAACCGCCTAGCTAATCAACCAATACTGATATTTGCGATCAAAAAACTGCCTTGTAATCAGCGGATCTGTCAGAAGATGGCGACACCAAGCGATTTTGATTGGGACCAACAGGGCCCGCGCAATTCAAACAGTCTACGTATTTTTTGAACAGACCTCGTATACGTTTGGAAATGATGAGATAGGAAATAAGATACGAGGTTTTTTACATTTTTACATATTACGTTCGAGAAAATCAATTTATTGATTAAAAAAAACTTGGAGAGAGGTAAAACGTGCAGATGAAGGGGTAAAAATAGATGACTTCCCTTATCCTACTCGGGAGGCGGGGGGGGGGGGGGGGAATTAATTTATTTTTAATAAACGTATAAATGT
>JAHWFO010038147.1:156946-187510 GCA_023313115.1 Rhysida immarginata | reverse complement strand
CTTCCAACGTCGTGTTTCTATCCCTCCACGACTTATCGATATTCCTGGCTCCAGTCATCCATTATTTACCCTTTGACTATTGCTGCTCCCATGTTTAACGGTGTAGGTAATCCGCTAACTTTGTACCTAACGCTTTACTATATGTTTTAAACGGAGGTTACCGTAGTCCCCCTCCACTTTTGTTATAAAGGGATTACTCGACGCGTTCGGTTAGCGTCAGTTTTACTGGTTAATGATAATTTTCGCCTGGGAAATTAAAAAATGTCAATTTTTTCTTCGCGTCTTTTCTCTTTTTTTTCTTAGGTTATTATTCCCATAGAAAATTTGCTTTGGTCGCTTGAGGATTTTTTTGGCTATATTAATTTTTCCGTCAAGGCTTTTAGTTAAGCGTTCGGAGTTCGTAAGTTTACCTAATTCCGTTTATTAGAATTATTCCGTGCGTGAGCTCAATGTCTTCTCTCGTCGTCTTTTAATAATGATGCGTTTCTTAGAAATGATATCTCCCGTTTGCTTTTTCATGCCTGGTTATTTAAAATACATCTCTCTTTGCTGTACCTTGTACTGGTTTTCTTAAGAACGCTCTTTCACGAACTATTAAATTTGTGAAACCTTTTTTCTTGCAGTATAGTTTTTTCATGTTTTAAAAATTTAATTCCTAGGAGAAATTTTAAATTTTTTTTTAAGAAATACGATTTTTCGTTAATTGTCTTTTCTTTCCCCGAGGTTCGTCGTCATCGCTATTGTTATAAGTTTCACGTTTTTCTTTGCCATTGTTTAGTCGTCATTGTATTAAATAGCTCGTTTTCTTGGAGCGAATGTGTCGTTTCCTTTCCAAGAACTCGGAAGTTCTGTCACGCGGGACGTGATATTTAAATATTTTTTTGTTCTGGTAGGTTAGCTGTTAACAAAAAGTAGTATGTTTTATCAGTATCAGCTCGGTCTCTGAATCGGCTTCATCAGCTCCTCTCCCATCTCTTTGACTTTGTGAGTAATTTGTGACTTTTTGTGACCCTCCCCCCGGTGACCCCGGGGGAGGTTTCACCACCCCCCCTCGAACTTTTTTGTGACTTTATTTTTTTTTAATTTTTGACCATGGACCGTATGGTCATGTTAATGGCGGACGGGCCATTTTCCGTCGCCAGCTTTATGAAGGCGCTGTACGCCAAATCCGGTGTACCGCCTGTTTTAGCTTCTGAGGACCCTTCCATCTTGGTGTTGCAGAGACTCTCCTCTACGGAGTTGAGAATGCTCTGCAAATCAAGCGCTATTGCAGATCGCATCGTCGATGTGGAGTGCGTGAAAGTTGGCAACACCACCGTCAGCTTCTATCACGCGGACCCTGGCCAGCTCACAGTCTACGTCAGGGGAATTTCGCCGTTGTTGTCCACGGCTTATATTCGAAATTTTATGTCAGAGTTTGGGGAAGTGCTCGGTATCTACCGCCCTGAGCACGCAGACACTCCCCGGCTCCAGAACGGCGACATATATTTCGATATGAGGCTGGACAAGGACATTCCAGATTCCCTTATTTTACACGGAGAACGTGTCTTCGTGTACTATAAGGGGATGAGGCAGTGCTGTTGGTACTGCAAAAAATCTTCTCATGTCAGGAGAGATTGCCCTCTCCTGAAAAAGTGTGCCAAATGTTCTCGCTTGGTGGGCAGGAACCATCGTTGCCCGGAGAAGATGGACGGCAGTACCGCAGCGGGGACGTCAACGCCTCGTCCGTCACCAAAGATGACATCAGTTGAGCAAGATGCAGAGCCACAACGATCGGCCCGACCCGTACCTTCTCCTCGTATGTCGCGGGCCGCTTCACCGAAGCCATCTTTGCCTCCTCTACCAACTGAAGACGAGCAGGCGCCATCATCATTCCCTCCATCTTCAGAGGTTGCTGAGGAGACATCCTTTCTTCAGCCATCAAGCGACATCGTGATGGATGAAGTGGTCTCTGCAGAGGAAGACATCGATGCCCCATTGGGTGATGTTTCGACGCCTTTGGAGGAGGAATTTCCAGCTCTCCCCCCTCCGTCTCTACCAGCGTCGCAGCCAGTGGGAATCACCCGTCTTCCTGCAGCGTTCCCTGTGTTATCTTCGGTTCCAACGGCGATCTCCACATCGACGCAGCCGGAAGGGCGTACGGAGAGCAAGTCTCCCCGTAAAAAGAAGGCCCGCCATCGTAGCAGAAGGGACAAGAAGGCATCATCATCGTCCGAGAGGGACGGCAGTGTGGGTAGCCGCCATAGTTCCTCTCATCGGATGCGCTCACCGCTTCGAAGGATTGCTGAGCCACATTCGTCATCGAACACGGACCAGCCTCCATCGAAGATAGGTCAGCCTCTTCCATCTAAATCCTCTGAATGAAAGTCATCTCGCTGAACATACGTTCCCTGGGTTCCCATTTTAAGCAATCGGTTCTATTAACTTTTATTGCTCTGTACCGGCCAGATATCCTTCTTCTGCAGGAAGTTAAACTAGCCTCCACGCAGAAAGGTTACGATCTACCTGGCCTTCGCAGTCATCATCCTAGTGCGCAATTCTTCATAAACTCATCTTCACCTGTTGGACAAGGGGTTGTTTCAATCATCTTTAACCCTTCCCTTCAGGTGTCGAACTGTGTTTTTGACTGCGAGTGCAGAGTAATTTCGTTAGACATTTCAACATCAAGTGTGTCTTTCCGATTGCTTAATGTGTATGCGCCATGCAGAAGAGCAGAGAAACAGACGTTCTTCGACGATTTGAACTTTTATTTGTGTTGTGCTGTGCCTGTGGTGATTGCAGGCGACTTCAACTGCCATCCAGACGATGATAACAACTTTTCGTCTGGACATGTGCATCAGTTATGTCAGCAAAATGCATTATTCGATCTATGGACACACCAATCACTGACAACTCATCCGGGGTTCACTTACCATCAAGGACCCCTTATATCATCGAGACTAGACTTATTTTTGATCGATAATGCTTTTGCTGGCTCACCTGGACAGATGGAGGTTATTCCGTGTTCTTTTTCTGACCACAGTGCCATCATGTGGTCTTGGAAACCTCCATCTTCAGCCTGCGCCGCAGGCAGTGCTTCAAACAAAAACTGGTTCCTGAACGTTTCTCTGCTCGACGACAAGGAATACTGGGGAATGTTTGTTCAGTTTGTGGAAAAACATCTCCACAATGTGTCTCCTACTCTTGCTTCGTGGCTTGTTTTCAAGGATAAAATCAAACGATTTTTTAGGAAGATTGGGATTGATGCTGCGAGGCGCCGCCGTCGTCATCTCCTTATGCTCCAAGAAATCCTCCGGCTCCTCCGAAATTCCACCCCTAAGGAGGAGTTTGCGGCCGATATTCGTCAGGTGAAGAGCGAAATCAACGCTCTGATGATCCGTAAAGCATCTGGCGCAGCGCTCAGAGCCAAACTCACCTGGGCTGCTGACGTCAGAAATATGTCATCGGCCGTATTTGCTGAGGAGAGACGTCGAGCCAACATCAAGAAATGTCGCCGCTTGGTTGTGGAAGGTAGGGAAGTGGTTGCTGATTCTGACATCTTATCAGCCTTCCACTCCCACTTTTCGTCTGCCTTTAGTAACCCAATCTTCCCAACAGACGCCACGGACAATTGGATTGAGTCACTACGACCTTTTTCAGAGGATTCCGATGCCTTCATTACACGTCCCTTCACCGAAGACGAAGTCAAGAAGTTCCTGTCAGCGGACGGCCGTCATCAGTCCAGCCCGGGTATGGATGGCATTCCGTACTCCTTCTACAATGCGACATGGAAACTTCTTGGCCCTTTCTTGGTTCAAGTGCTGAATTCTATCATCAAGGATCCTTCCTCCATCACAGCAGAGTTCACTGTGGGGAAAATCATCCTGCTCCCTAAAGTGCCGAATCCAGAGCTCGTCACCCAGTGGAGGCCTATAACCCTTCTTAACACGGATTATAAGGTCTTCACTGGCGTCTTCCAGTCAAGACTTAAAATCTACGCCGACGAGTTCATCAACCCCGGACAATCCTGCTCTATTCCATTTCGCAGGATGTCGGACAATTTAATCACTATTCGGTGCGTGATGGAGGAAGCCTGTGCACGCCATCAAACTCTTGCTGTGTTAAGCCTTGACCAAGAGTAGGCTTTTGACAAAGTGAACCACTTATTTCTTTTCAACGTGTTCCGTCATCTTCGTCTTCGGGCTTTTGCTACGGTGATATCCGCTCTCTACGATTCGGCCACATCATGCGTGGCGATTAATGGTTTCACATCTTCCACCTTCGAACTCTTAAAAGGTGTCAGGCAGGGGTGTCCTTTATCCCCCCTCCTGTACATTTTTTACCTGGAACCATTACTACAGATTTTGAATCGCCACCAAGATGTTCGAGGATATGATCTGCCAGCCGCATCCATTAACATCAGGACACTGGCTTATGCGGATGACGTAGTGCTTTTTGCGTCTGATTCATATTCCTTGAGCATCTATAAAGAGACCTTTGACCGCTTTAGTACTTCGACGGGGAGTTCCATCAACCTCGTCAAGTCTAAAGGAATTGCTATTGGGAACTGGACTGTGGACTATCTTAAAACTTTCCCAATAACATGGTGTGACCGAATCGTGGTGCTAGGATATGTCTTCTCCTTTCTACCGACTATGGACTCTATGCACTGGCAACAAGTGATTGAGAAGTGCATCGCTCGCCTTGACAGAAACTTCCGGTTTTCAACTTCAATGTTTGTCAAGGTGAGGTTTATAAAGACACATGTGCTTCCAGTGTTAACATCTAAATGCCTATTCACCTTGCCTTCTTACAAAGACCTCCAGAGACTGCGTAGTGCGATGGTGAATGTCTGCTCAGCGACGTCATCCAGTGCGAGCCTCATTCATCTTTACCCCCTTCGAGAGAGGTGGCTTAGGTTTACCCGATATCAAACGATATCTCATTGCTGCCAGACTGGCTGCAATGATTCGGGTGTTCCTTTTCCCTCCCCCCATGTGGGCGAATTTTGTTTTCTCGCATTTACGTTTTTTCTTCAAGGTGAATAGGCTTCCATTGCCTTCCTTGTTGCCAGTGGTTACTTATCATCGTCATCCAAACCTGTATATGACATTTACCACCGATATTGTGTCTTTTTTGCCCATGTTGTGCCGTCTGGATCCACAAGAGTGGCTCATTACGTCTAGCGTGGTTCTTCCAGCAGTCCGACCCAGGGGAGACAACTGACATCCTTAAGTTCTTCCCTAATTATCCGTGGGCAGCAGTCCTAAAGCTACTGAAATCTTTTGCTTTCGAGCGGACATTATTTAACTACCAATGGCGACTGTTGCATCACGGATTTCACTCTTTTACACGACTTCATCAGTGGAGAGTGGTGGGGTCTGCTGGATGTCTGTTCTGCGGCGCTGATGAGACTGTCAGCCATATTTTTTACGAGTGCCCGTTTGCGAAGTCCATCTGGGATCGTTTGAGGCAGCATTACGGGCTGGTACACTTTTCGTATCAGTCTGTGCGCTTCTTCATTAACGATTCCACCGGCGAGGTATTGAATCCGGACCTAGCTCTGGCGATCGCCTTCATTAATAAAGAACTTTGGCTGGCCCGTGTAGGTCGATCGCTAGGTCATCTTCCATCTCCCACAGCTGTATGGAAGAAAGTGGCCATTCAAGTCCGATTTTTTCTTCTTCTTGAATGGTCAAAGCTAGGTCCGTCTACGTTTAAGAAACGCTTCTCAACATCCAAGTGTTTATGCGAGGTCATCGGAGGAGACCAGACCTTCCACTTCACTTTTCCGATGGCCTTTTGATACTTCGTCGGTAGCAAACGGGCCTCGTTTCTGAGGCGTTTGAATAAGTTGCGCAGTCCTCAATCGGACTGCTAGAAACTTACGGCATGTGCGCCTAGACGCCTAGTTATTCAAAATCCTTTTTTTTTAAGCGTCTGCTGAGGCAACACCATCTGCCTGAGCTCCAACAGCCTCTCCCATCTCTGGGATATTGAGATGGATATACAGTCATTAGATGTTAGTAACTTTTATTGTGCAATCTTGGGTTAAGATTTCGTCAGGCCACATCTGAGGAGCCTACGAGTTTGTTTTTTTGATTATGTGTGGTTATCCGATATGAAGTCGATCGTCTCTAGTTTGCTGCTTTGTTTTCTTTTGCCGATGTAGTGTTCGGCTGATCAACAGGCATTCTTCAAGTCGCCTTGCGTCTTTAGTTTGTTGGACATAGGAATGTTTGGTCCCGTCAAAGATATGAGGTGGATCCCTTCGTCTTTTGGCTGCTTCCGTCTTACGACTGATTCCGGAGTGATCTTTTAGTTCGTCGATCGACTTGGAGCTGTTCTGGAACCTTCACAATGCAATGTGCTGGAAGACGATTGGGGAACCCCAAAGATATGATACCGACAGAAAATCGACCAGGTGTTTACAAACTTCCGTGCGCCAAATGTGAGGCAGTGTACTATGGGCAGTCACGGAGAGCTGTGCTCACACGAATTAATGAACACCTGACTTATATAAAGAACGGTAAATACGGTATCTCTAGATTTGCGGACCACATCTTAGACCAGAAACACGATTTCCGGCGAGAAGATTTCAACATCCTGCACAGCACAAGAGACCCAAGGCTCCTGAATTTTTTGGAGTCCTACGAGATTAGCTGCGAAGACCCCGCAAGACTTCTGAACAGTGATGGAGGCCCAGTGGATGTTACCCAGCTGAGAGACATTGGAAAACTGATTAGCCTACCGAAATTGACCAATAGCAGAAATACCCGAACCGAGGATGACCAGTAAACGACGACCAATGACGACCAAGGACGACGAGCCAATCATATCCCTGTTTAACGCTTCCAACTTTTTATGATTTTGTTAAAGTTTTTTAATTGGCTACTGTTTTCTATATAACATCTTGTAACTTATTCACAATTCATTCCAGAATGTTACCCTGAGGACCATTGCCCAGCTGGACAGAAGGACGGTGAAAAACCAATCCATCCACCTCGATTTAAACATGGCCCATATCGGTAAGTTCATACAGGATCTCCTTTTGATTATGATACAGAAGATGAAGACTCACGACAATAAGCTTGTGAAAGGGATACTGGAGAACTCAATGAATATGAACTGGCATACGAAGTATCGTAAACCGAGGCACGTTCTTGACGTCAATTTTGAGGATATTGGCAGCGTCTCTTTCCCAGACTACTGGAAGATGTGATAATCTTATTTTTTTTTCCTTGTATTTTTTATTTCGTTTTTTTTTTTTGTAGTTTCAGACAATCGTCAATCTTATTTTGTTTTTTGTATAATATGGAAGACCGCTTGGGTTGGTTAGGCTTCTTGACTACCTCAGTGTATTTCATTTGGTGTTTATTCTGGTTGGATGAGCTTTGTGAAAGCGCTGCTTTCGTCCCATCCTAACAAATGTACACTTCACTGTTCGATTGTCGATTGTCGATTCACAATTCATCAGAATAGCCTGCCTACTCTGATCGAAGCTCTCCTGTATGCTGAAGAAGGCAGCTTGGCTGCCGAAATGTGCATCCATCGTCTGATTAAATATCTTATGTGGATTAGTGTTTTCTGCTCTTTTCTTCCGACGTCTGTCCACAGTATCTGGCTCCATTTATTCAGTGATGCCTGGTTGTTGAATGATAATTCTGCCTCGCCTAACCAAAGCAGAGGATCATGTTGATCATTTCCTGGTTAGTGTATTGTGCCATCTTGCTTTGGTCTGATTTTTTCTCCGTTTCAACATGCCTTTTTATACCAATTGCACAGGAAACTGGTGACTTTATGGTAAATTGTGGAACTTTCCAGAACAGGATGAGGATGGTGCATGAAATAATTTGCAGGGCTTGCAAATAGGATTGTGGGTGATCCGCTCTTCGGATTTTGGTGAACTTTTTTTTGTTTTATTTGGAATTTGCTGTTGAACAAATGTGCAATGGGAATTTTTTGTGTATCTCTTACGGTTTTCGAGATAGAATTTGGATGTGTCCTAATTTACATATTTGAGATCATGAAAGGTGCTCCATCAGATAGAGCACCCTCAAGTTCCTATTCATTCCCTGCATTGGAATTTGTGTAACTACATCGGTATCCAAGATAGGTGTCCAACGACTTTTGATTCACCCTGTATTATAAATCTGTGATTAATTTCACTTTGTTGTTATTGTTTGGTTTCTTTGTAATGGGGTTTCTTTTGTAGACCCCATTATTATTGGCGTTAACATAGTCAGTTCTAAATACTTATATTTAGTTTGTTACAAAATGTCTTGCTTAACTAAACAGGTGGTGGTCTTACAGTATAACAGAGGGACATCAGGAGTTCCAACTAGTTTCGCCATTTATTCCCGGCTTTGTCAAGGATATAAATGGCAAAACTAGTTGGAACTCCTGATGTCCCTCTGTTATAATGTAAGGCCACCACCTGTTTACTTAATAGGAACAGTATTATGATCCACCGTTCTACCGATATGTCTTGCTTAAATTGGATCCAAAAATATGCAAACGAAAAACATGCCATTGAATAAAGCCACGAATAGAAAACACTCGTCAGTATTCCTGATTTAATTTCAGGAGAAGTGCTTCTGCTAATGTCATTATTATTTTTGTGAAGTGGCGTGTTTCACCTGTCCTCACTTATCTTTAGGCGCATTCGGCATCGCCAGAAAGTGCAGATTCTGTGCGTGCAGAGTCTATTCGTCTTGATATTCTGCATCCTGGCGGTGCTGTTCGGCATTCTGTTCATAGCAGACTCTGCACTTACTGCGTTTACAAAACGTAAAGGGAAAAACTTCGTGCAGATTCTGCAGTTTAATCACGAGCACTTAGCAAACTGGCGACGCCTTGGCCTATGACGGACAGCAATTTGCAGTTACTGTTGATCAGGACACGGCCAAGTAATAATTATAGTGACTAATATAATTTCCATGATCTCCTTTATAACCACTAATAGTTATAATGAACTACACTACTTTTTTAGTGTAGTTATAAAGGAGGTGATTGTAATTCTTTATTTCTTCTGCGGTGGCCTTTGTTCTGACAATGAACTGCTTCACGAATGCACTTCATCACGAATGTTTCATCAAACTGAAACCATGAGCTTCCTGGGGTACAGCGAAGGTTTAGGGAACTGTCGCGGGGGTTCTATCAGCATCCAGCCACTGTGCTGACCGTTTCCTATTGTCGTATAGGAGCCACTTCTCGTCGCAGGTTACAATGCGATCAAGAATCCAAACGGTGTAAATCGATTTAACTCACAGTGCGTGGGGGATTCTTGCATTTTATGGCAATTAAAACCCTTTTTAACATGTTAATGTTTTTAGGCTGGACATCATTCTATGAAAAACGTGATGCGAAAACCGGCACCAAAAACAGTTACGGAAATACACACAAAACAGTTTTGTATTGTTTTTGCACCTTTAAACATTGTTGGCGCCGACTTGAAACACACGCCGGAACTGAAAAGCCACCTGACCATTGTTCTCTGAGTAATTTTTATTTTAAACTTTAAATCTATGCAGACCATATTTAACAACGACTGGCGAGAAGTGGAACTTTTGAAATAGTACGACGACATCATTGATAAGGGTCCAGAAACCGAAGAGATCGATAACAACAGGAAGAACAAATGCGACTGTCTCGACTAAGACTGCGGTTAATTTGTTTAAAACGAACAGTAGTTTTTGTTTTCCTACGAACACTAGTTTTTGTATTCCTTGAATAATCTTTGTGTTTTATTGAACGATCTGAAATTTTAAGTATACACTGTGTAGATTTTCAGCCAAATGATTATTACCATTTTGTTGTGTAAGCAAAGTACTGTCTGTTTTTTTTAAATGTATATGATGTGCACATATGAAATAGAGATTTTGGCTTTTACTGTGATATCACCAACTCGATCCTGCCTCCAACGGATGAGCCTGGAGTGGCGCCATCCCGGCTCCGCATGTCCAAAAAACCTTATTCTGGCATGAAGGCCGGAAAAGTGATGCTCATGATGTTTCTTTTTAGACGAATAAGGACCTATACTCATCAACTGGCTGGAACAGGGTGAAACGGTTAACGTGCTGAAAGGTATTGCATCATGTTGCTGAAGCTGAAACAGATCATCAAAAACAAGCGGAAAGTGAAGCTCTCGAAGAGAATAGTGCTGCTCCAAGACAACGCTAAGCTACATGCGCCCAAGAAGACTCTCCGCTTGCTGGAAACATTTCGACGGGAAGTCCTCCGTACAGCTTCGACATCTCATGTGACTTACTTATTTTTAGCCCCTTAAAAATCCATTGAAAGGTCATTGGTTCACCTGTGACTACGAACTGTTGAACACCATGGAAAAATGGATCCGTACGCAACTCAAGAGTTTCTACAACGAAGCCATCCATTCGTTTCCTGCGGTCTGGGATCAATGGATCAATATCAATGGTATTTATGTGTAGGCGCCATGTTACACATTAAATAGGCAGTCAATATTCTATACTTAAAATATTCGTTAGATATAGCCGTAGTCTCTTCTTCATTTGGGCACACCTTATATTTTGGTGCATAACAAAGAAACCGGTAACCTAACGTTTCATTCAGTACCGCACAAGTCTCCTTTCAAGCAAATCAGCTAAGGTCCATAAAAATAAATCATGTATGATTTGCCAACACACAATAAAACTGTTGTTAAGAGTAATAAGGGCGATTTAGTTAAAAAAATTCAGAAAACCCTCTCAGTAAACACACTAGATTTGTGTGATATATGCGCTTTTGCGAGATTTCTCAACAATTATAAGACCTTATTCAGTATTACCGACGTTCTGTAGACTCGTCCATTGATAAATAAATAAAAGGTTTATGTATTGTATAAAGTATTTATTTCTTTGTTGCATCTAAAAACATTATCATGCACGTGCACAAATGGTACCTCTATTTTCCCGCCTAGCAATTTTCAATGGGAAGATATATTGAGCAATATATCAAACAAATCGTAATGACGAGATACATGCGGTTATTCATTATTATTTTCGTCAGTCGATGAACATGTTTCGGGCTGCAGATTCGAAACTAAGTTTTTTTTCCCCTCCGTAAAATTCAATCATGCAGCATTTGCGTTCGTCATGGGTGAAAAATCTGCGGAAAAATGACATCAATCACACAACTGTGAGGCCAACGATATTACAAGGCCTGGAAGCGGAAAAGTCATCTGCCCATCGGGGTGCTAGCAACAATCCAACCTTCATTGTTTCCAACAAACGGAAATTGTACATTAATGCTTCCAGGCCTTGTTATCTCGTAGGCCTCGCACAACACATACTAAACAGCCTTGCGTCACCACCCTGCACTTTCTACTCGATGTCGAAAGCGCCTTTTATGTTATCGCGTGAAACAAATAATTAATGTTCACGCAGCATTATTTATACACGCGCGACATATAATAGGCTTTAGATCTTTACTAAGTAACGTTGAGTCGAAGCAGCATTATTTCCATGAAAAATTTTAAAAAATATCTAGGATGATCATGTTTCCTAAAAAATAGATGGAATCATTCAAAGCGAACAAATATTTTAAACATTTTCCCCTAAAAGTAAACACAAGATGTCGTTCCAATATCTTGGATCATTTGTCTTGTTTGTATCGCTGCTTTCCTCAGACTTGATTAAATCACAAAGTTCGAAACGATTGCTATTAGTATGCTTTGATGGTTTCAGGTAAACTTTTAACAAATAAAATATAACAAGCATTCTACGGAAGATGGCGGAAATATTTATAGTATTTAAATTTATGATTACAGGCAGCATTATTTGAAATTGTACAAACCAAAAAATATTTTCTCTTTCGCCAAGAGAGGAGTGTTCGCTCCAGAAGGCATGATTCCAGTGTTTCCAGCCTCTACATATCCAAATTTATACTCAATCGTTACAGGTATATTTCATCAAAATTCTTCCTTTCAAAACAAGAATGCTTTATTATACAGATGTTGAGATTAATAATTAGGAAATGTAATTTTTTTGATGCATAAGCTGATCAAATAATATAGGACCTGTTATGTGGAGTCGAAAAAGACTCTCCTTGTTGGAAATAACACACACATGCGACTGAATAAGTGTTTTTTATTAGTTGTAGTTGTTCTTCCAGCAAACGGAAGAATTTGTATTAAGTATGCCGTTCTTCCAGCAAACTTATTCTTCCATCGGGATAAGATTAAGTTTACATCGGGAATAAGGATTATAATTTCATACATATTTTAAATAGAACTGCTAGTGATTATAGTGAATTTGGAAATTCAATAGCAATCTAGGGACGGGGGTGGATGCTAATATGAATTTAGATTTTTAAATACATGTACTTTAGTCTCGCTTAAGAGATAGGAAAATTTTGGGCAAACATGATCATTGTTTGTTCATCACCATGGTGGGCGAGCTTTAAGCACTTTTTATAGAAATAATTATTTCAGAACTGCCCCAGATCTCTTGCCATTTTATATATTCTCCCTATTACTGTGGTCTCACAGATTATAAATCTGCGTTGGACCCCTAATAGTCATGTCTACCAAACTTTGTTCTTGTTTAGAAATTAACTGCCTTATTATTTTAATTAATTTATTAGGTTTGTATCCAGAAAGTCATGGCATTGTTAACAGTTATATGTACGATGAAATTTACGATGAAGTGTTCAACTTTCATGAAATTGAAGAAAACATAGTAGATAACCGCGACAGGTGGTACAATGCTGTAGAACCTATTTGGATTACTGGACAAAAACAAGGTCTTAAGACCGGATCATTTTTCTGGCCAGCTGGAGATGTAAGTGCTGTAATTGTCTTGAAAGTAATTTAAGAAATAAAAATATTTTCACTAAAGTAAAAACCTTTTTCAGCTTAAGAGTTCTTGTCATAGTTGAGATGAAGAAAGGGGAGACGCTCCACTTATCAGCAAAAAGTTTTATTTCGTCACAGATATACATTTCGTATGCTAGGTAAACATCTTTCATTGCGAGTCAATATTTAAAGAAAATAACCAATATATAAAGAAACTGATAGCCAATCAGGAGGCAGCAAATGCTGCAACCATCATTGGCTGTACAATTATTTAAACTCAAGTTTATACAATAAAAATGAATGCCATTCCGGGAAACGGTGTTGCAACCCTGATTGGCCGTACAATTATTTACTGTATTTCAGAACAGGTTTCAGGGTAGGTCTATGGGTTCATTATCGTTGTTTAATAGTCTATCTGGGGGCTTCTTACAATTTCCATGGTCTCCCGAAAAGGTTTCTGACGTCATCAGTGAAATTAAAAATTCTGTTTTCCTCTATTTTGGTTCATGTCTGAGTTTACTGATATGATCGGCAAAGGCCGATTTCTCGTGCCTGTGGTTTCTAATAAAAATGAAATGATCCTTGATTCTTGTTATTTTCTCTTGCTTTGTTCAAAATATTTCAGTTCACACGAAATACAACCCTGATTTGTTTGCTGATGGACCATTGTCCTTTGTACTGCCGAATAGTTCTTTTGATCGTGTCTTGGCTTCTATAGGTTAATTCCAAGTTGAAATTGAAGGGCTCGGGGCAATAAGGACGTAACCAACAGAAAGTTCTTATTAAATGTAGTAATTACGGCTTGTGAAATACATTTACTGTATGTTTCAGTAACAATTGCACAAGTAAACTGCAATCAAAGTAAAATAAAACATCAATCGTACAGATTTACAGATTTTTAAAAAATATAACCTCACTTTTCTCAAAAATTCTTCCTGTGGGTTAGGTCCTTATTGCACCGAGCCCTTCAATTATTACATATAATTTCAAGGCTCCTTGTCACGTTTCCGTTTCTGTTGTATTTCACATCTTCTGTCCTGATGTTCTTTAGGTCGTGATTAACTAAACTTTGCTGACATAACACTGTTTTTCAAGTCCACCAACAATTTTATAAAACAGAATGGCACTTTGATGTGTAGTCCCTTAAGCTCATTTCTTGCCAATCTTTATCGATCGATATCATCTGAAAAAATAAATTTTCCTCCACTCGTAAATATTTTCCCATTGATATAGATATATGGACGATATTTTCTCTGTCTTTAATACTGATTATGAATTACACGACCTTGCACACGAACTGAAAAGTTTTCTCCCTCCCTCACCTTTTCCTTTGAGAAAACTCGAACAAAGCTTTTACTTTCCTCGATTTAATAATCAAGAGAGATGGAGGGAGAATCGCTTTCCAAATCTACAGGAATCCGAACTTTGTCCCTGCATTTATCAATGCAAAGTCCAATCATTGCTACAGTCATAATCTAACTGCTTTTAATCATATGATGAACCGAACTATGACAATACCTATAGATTAAACGACAAGGGGAGACGAATTCAGGAAGACCAAAAACTATTCTACTGCCAACGGCTTCTCTGCAGAAACAATTGAAAAAGTAATTAAGAAACAAATCTGGAAGAACACCAAAGGTCAAGATTCCATCAGAAAACAAATCAGGAGTCTACGGATATAAGTGTATTTCGTTTGAACTGAAATATTTTGGACAAAACAACAGAAACTTAACAATAAGCAAGGAACAATTTAGTTTATTAGGAACCACAGGTCCGAGAAATCGTCCTTGCCGATCATATCATTAAAACCGGGCATTAAGCCAAAAATCGAGGAGCGCACAATTCTTCATTTCACTAATGACGTCAGAAGCCTTATCTTTCTAGAGACCATGGAAATTATAAAATGCCCCCGAATAGACTATTAAAAACAATAATGGACCTGTAGACTTATCGGATTGGAAACCTATTCTGAAACACATTAAATAATTTTATAGCCAATCAGGGTTTCTTTATATACTAATTCTTTTCTTCGTATATTGACTCGCACTGAACAATTTCGACCTACAGTGTGTGTTGATTGATACGGGTATGATCATTTTGGTGCACGTGAATTGTTAATTTTTACCGGAAACGTTAAAGGGAAAATTAATGTTTAATTTTGGAAAATTAATGGAAGTTGGCTAAGTACTTTTGTTGCCGACTGTACATATGTGGCGAACTAAAATCTTTTATGGACAAGTTGAGCGTCTCTCTAATCTTCATCTTAACTGTAAGTATCCAGTTTACAGTACTAGTTTATATATATTTTTAGTTAATTCTTTTCACGTCGATAACACCAGCTAACACAAATCTTGTTCCTGCGTGGTAATCATTATATTCCATTAGGATTAGGGTTGTCATTATTGCCGGATTGTAAGAGTCCGGAATTTATTGAATATTAATTTAGAAACTGAGCTACGTATAGGGAAAGTATATTATATAGAGTATAATGCGTTTATATGGTTATGCACAAATCATAAGATGGAACAGACAAAGTTGAAATGGGTTTGGATTAAGAAATATTAACAAAACTGATAATATTTAGTATATTATTTTTATTGGTTTGCTTAAGAGGGACTTAAAAGTTGCCAAAGGCACCTCAGAAGTTGAAAGGGAAATAGGGTTACTATTTTACCGTCGATTATAACAATGGAAGAAAGATCGAAGGATCAAATAGAACGAAGACAGGAAACCGTCAAGACAGTTATTGCAACGAAATTGGACGTTGGACCCGCTCGAAGGACAACGGCGAGCGCGGTCAATAAAATTTGATTGACAAGTGAAATATAAAAAATTAATGTCGGACGACCAAAAGTTAACATTGATTGACTAAAGATTGAAATTTCTGTCGAGGCACCTGAGAGAAAGCAGACATTAGTCAGTATGCTTTTGACTTAGAAATTGCTAGGTGTGGACATCCTGTTCCGTATTTTTTTTTTTTTTTGTTTAAATTCGGCCTTCGTTTGATGAATCCTCGGATCATCATTCGAGAAATTCAAAATTATTTAGGTATTAATTGTTCCAGTTTCATATCGTACCACACCAAATGAATTTTCTTTATTTTTGCCATGAGGTATTTTAAGAGAAGTTACCATGCAGAATACTTGCTGTAAGGGCTCGCGCTAACTTAATATATTAAATTTGGTTTTCACATTTCAAGTTTATCATGGAACATGTGATTCAGGATGATTTGAATATCGGAATTATAAGTGAATTGATTTAATTAGTAAACGGGTAGATCATGGATATAATAGCATTAAAGCAAATGCGTTTTCTAACGTTGGATATATAAAGTTTAAGGGGCTTTAATTTTACTTTCCCATGGAGGACCCAGATCTGACCATATAAAGTCATGTTTTCAGTGTGTGGGGATGAATTCTGACAGGGCCCCTCCACGATGATAGATGTTTTTGTTGTAACAAAGAGAGGCAACAGGATTTGGGCTCCTTGGAGATGGTTTGAGCTCTGAAACCCGAGGAAAGGGAGGGTTGAGGATGTCCTTCCCAGAGAAAGCAAACGTTAAAGAGACCAGGCCTTATAGGTGGTCTTCCCGAAGTTAATGGGCTGCTAGGCAGCAGGCAGACGCAAAGATCGAAGGAAAAGGAGTAATTGGAGCTCTAGCTCGGCCCTTCCCGGATTGATTCTGAATTCCAGAGTCGTGACGATTTGAAACGTCACATCCGGTCCAGGGTTCGACGCCGTTTTTCGAGTTGGCAACTTGAGGCCAGTCAGGAAGAGAGAGTCGGAAGGAGCAGTCAGAGAGGGAGAGTCAGGTAGAACAGTCAGAAAAGAGGCAGTCAGAGAGAGCAGGCCGAGTCCGCAACATGATGAGAGCCTGATCAACCTTCAGACAATCACGTCGCTCTCTGTATGTTCAGCTGCACGATGCTGACGAGAATCCCTCTCTATTGTAGAGGTGACTATGAACATTTCCCCTGAGAGAAGTGGGGAACTGAATTAGTCGCGAATCTTGAAGAAGTCGCGTTTGAAATCCAGAGTCACGATTGCCTCCGCCGAATCATCACCGTAAACGACTTCTACCGGGTTAGCGAGCCACCAAGTTGACAGCAGAAACAACATGCCACCGCCCCGATGCAGAGAGTGCAGGTAAAATTCTCAATCCCAAGGCCAAAATGCGTAATCTAATCCATTTAACTTTCTGATATGAGTGTAGTGAATTGAAATTCCCTTCTCTTTATTCCGGGTTAGAGTTTGTTTTATATTTCGAAGGAATGTTAGCGTATTTAGAATTCAATAAATTTGATTGTTATTGTTATGGTGCATTCTTTTGTCCTTAAATGTCTCCACCCTTGGCCGAATCTGTGATGCCAAAAATCTAAAATGTAAGGAACGGTTGTGAGGGTTAAGGAGGGCCACGACTGGTAAAAGATTAAAAGGCGCAGTTGATATCTATTTAAATAAACTTATTAATAACTCCTATGCCCGCACACGACAGACTTACATTGCTTAATCAATTTAGTATCCTAGTAATTGACCAGTTAGTTATTCCCTTATCGTGCCCAAGCCAGGAAACTTCATCGGTTTGCCAAGAGGGAGAAGAAAAGAACTGTCGAGCCATCTTCTTAGGAACGACCCCCATATCGTCACCATGGAGCCAGAGAGGAAGACCCGGGACCCTACTCCATCAGAACCGCCGAGCAATAACAAGGGATCCACAACCATGGATCGAGATCCGCAACGAGACCAGAGAGTAGAGCTACCGCTGGTCCTAAGATCATATCATCAGGAAACAAGCGAAGGACAGCCCAGCAGAGAGAGAACAACTGATCAGCTAAGAGTTATGATTCCATGTCTTATGGCCTTGTTACACTCACTCTTGTTTTACATATATCTACTTTTTCAATTAATTACACTATGGATTTACTCGAACACGCTTGTTTTGTTGCACTTACTCAGATTCACCGAGTTACAGAGAATTTGTATCACTCACTTTCAGACATTTACTGCCTATACTCATTTACTGCATTCGTTTTTCATATTGTTAGGGACATCACTTTTATTGGAATTATACATTTATCACATCTTTAATTATACTTAAGATTCAATCGGAACATCTAGCGGAAAACTGGATTAATGATAGAATAAAAAGATTTAAATAAACTTATTTTAGTTAATAGACAATTGTTTACTTGTTATTATGCTAAACTGGTTATGTTATTAAGATAAAGATTAGAAAACCAATGTGCAAATTAATAATATTGTATCCGTCACCTTATCAGTTTAAAGATTATCTTGAATTCTAGAGAATTCCAGAATGAATCAAAAGACCACTATTCCACAAGAATATTTTAATTGACGGATACGTATTTCGGCAGCACTGCTGTCTTCTTCAGCATCCAACTATCGACCACGACCAGTAGAGTACAGACGGCTCTACTGATGAGTTTTTCAAGTTATCCACAGATTCTGGCGTAATTATCTCCTTTTGATATTCTAGAGAATTAGTTATTACTTTGAAATTACTCCGGAAGAACCATTTTCATTGATATATATTTATAAGAACTTTGAATCTTATTTAATAATCAGAATTGATCCTTGAAATAGTTGAAATAACATTGGTATGCTTTGAAATTGATTCAGTTAATAAATCATCTTGTTATACAGGCTGAGGCATTTATCTTGAGACAACTGAATATCTCGGAAACTAAGCATTGTATGAAAAAATGTCCAAAATCAAAAGTGAATTATTTCGCAGGGAAAATTCATTAGTTAAAAAATTACCCCCCCCTCCCTTGTGAGGGCGGGCTGGGGGGAGGGGGTAACTTTGAAATCTTAAATAGGAACCCCTATTTTTAATGGTATATTCAGATTGTACACAATATTCGAGAAATGTTTTATTCTTGGTACAATCTGAAACATATTTGACTCTGTCTCCATAGGACTACTGCCCCCAAAAGTTTACTTGTGCACTAAAAAGTTTTGAATTTTTGAAATTCTGACTTCGGATTCTTAAATATCATCAAAACATAGAATATGGATGTCTGCAGACCTACTCTCTGTCTCTTTGTCTTCATCAAAAAAATTGGGTTCAAAACTTTAAAAATTCCACATTTTGAGAGCCTCTATCTCCTAAACGGTTGGATCAATTGAAAAAACACCAAGAATAAAACATTTCTCGAATATTGTGTACAATCTGAATATACTCTTAAAAATTGGGGTTCCAATTTAAGATTCAAAGTACCCCCTTCCCCCCAGCCTCCCTCACAAGGGGAGGGGGGGCATTTTTTTAACTAATGAATTTCCCCCGCGAAATAATTCACTTTTGATTTTGGACATTTTTTTTGTACAATGCTTAGTTTCCGAGATATTCAGTTGTCTCAGGATAAATGCCTCATCCTGTATAAGAGTAGGAGTTGAATGATGTATAATTAATTTAAAAAATAACTAATTAATCCATATTGTTATTGTTTGTTTGTTTTTATTGTTACCTGCTTGTTTCCATTGGCCTTACTTGTGTGGGACCTAAATCATTTTTTGTGTGGGACATATTAGTTATGTAAGGAGGTCATATTATTTACTCTAAATTATACGTTATTAGAATAATTATCAATTCGGCTTTCATTCTAAATTCCAAACTATTAATTAGACTAATTCCCCTTACACCGTCCCCCTAAAAACTTCACCCGCTCCTCCTAAAAACCTTACAGGATTTTTTATTACCGGCAACAAGAAATCCGATAATAATGACAACCCTAATCCTAGTGGAATAAAATGATTGCAACGCAGTAATAAAAAATGTCAAAAAATATATATTTAAATTTCTTGTAATTGCTGCTATTATTAAAATAAATTATTTCTTTAATTTATAATACATTTTTATATTTATTGGATAAATATTTTGCATTTTATAATTAATTTGTATAAGGACTTTTGAACATTAAAAGAAACTCTTAAGGGATCATCCATAAATAACGTTAGCATTGTAAAGGGAGGGGGAGATGGAGAAATCTAATATTTGCGAACACTCGGGGAGCCGCGGCCGGTTTGACCCCCCAACGTTAGTTTTTTTTTTATAGTAGGGGTTGAAGCCCTGGGGACACTCTTAATCCCAAACAATCCTCACTTTTTCCTTCCCGTTTTCTTATCCGATTGATATTTTTGTTTTGAATTTTGAGATTATGGAGAGTTTCGTTGTTCTTTTCCCTGTCTCGTAACAGGCGACTGAGAGTGGTTTGTGAAATATCCAATTTTTATGCAGTATCTCTCTGACTACAATGCGGAAGCGCATCATATCTTTCGAGCAATTTGCATTTTTCGGAAATGCTTAAATCACGTCGTTTTGGTGGCATGTTTCTTGTTTAGAAATGTTTTAGAACTAGCCGAGTGATGCACGCGTTCACACATACTGTACAGAAAGGAATCACTGATTCCAATAACGGAAGACTTTTACATAAAGAGTGGTTTTGGTTTTATAATTTTGTCTACTAAGCGGCTGATTCCATTAAACCAATGATTCAATAAAGCGGAATCTACTGTATCAGGAATCAAAATATAAAGCTTATCAAAAAGCATACACCGAATTAAAAGCATAAAAAGTCCAGCAATTGTGTAATGAAGAGTGGAGAAAGTTGAAAAATAATCCAGATGAAATTCGCATTTAAATTCAAGCTCTACAGACAAAGGCTATGAAGAAAAAAGCAAAGGTAAAAGCACACCATTCTTGTTTTAAAGCATGCAAGTTTTAGTGCAAAATTAAGCATTTAATTAATTTTGAAACAAACTCTCCTCAATACTTAATTTGAATTTAAATCAGGGATTTGCCCGATTCTGAACCTTCAATTTTAAGTACATTGTTTTTTATGAGATTAATTACCAAATTACAGGCAACCATAGTGTGGTGGTATAAATTTGTATCACAAACGAATATACAGAAGCGAATTACGAATTTAATCTCACACCGTATTTTTACATTTAGGTTAATTCGACATTCAATTCTGACACCAAAGTCACCTTGTCCCCAACATTAAGCGAGCAATCACCAACACCCGCAACTAAGAGCTGAGGATGAAAAAGAGACAGTCTTTCAAACGTCTAAAAAACAAAAGACCACTCCTGCCCAAGATCTGTTGAAAGAGAAACTCGAAAAATCGTCAGAGCACCTGAATCTCCTTCTTTTGAATCGGAACGCTGGGTTGGGTATAGTCTCAAGCTCGGACATTACAAAACAAAAAACTGAACTGGAGACCTTGAAAAAAGACTAAATCGTTCACAAAAGGCCTGCGAATACAGCAAGAAAGCGCGGAAGGCAAGCTGAGTTCCAGAGATTAAAGAATAAAGAATGTAGCAAAGAAAAGGATGTCTTGGTTCCACCTTCCGTTGGTCGACCTGCTATAGAGTGTGAGCAGGCTGGCCTTCTCGATGCAGTACGCGAGTTGGCAAGTATTGGTGCAAGTGCTGATGAGCGTCGTCGATGTGAGAGTCTACGATCTTGCCGAACGTTGGATGACCTGCAGGAGGAGCTGACACGTATGGGGTACACCGTCAGTAGGTCTGCAACGTATTTGCGTCTTCTGCCCCGAAACTGCAACACGTAGGAAGCATCACACCACCGTGCCAGCCAGATTGTGCCGTGCAGAAAATAATCTGAGAAAAGCGCACGTCGACTTTAAATTTTGTAAGGCTACAATAGACCATCATCGAGAATTGGCTGCGACTCTTTCGAATGATGAGGTCTTCGTCCTGTCAGCAGACGACAAGTGCAGAGTTCCACTCGGCCTTACAGCCGCTACAGTTCAGAGTCCCCTTCTCATGCACATGCAATATCGTGTGCGCCTTCCAGACCACGACTTCGTTAACGCTACAGGACACAAACTAATTCCAATTATATATGCAGCACTTCAGATGACACCTGGAAAGCCTGGCGATGGTAATTGTGTGTCCTACTCCGGTCCTACTTACATTGCAATTCGTTCAAGCAAGCATGACTTCTCGATGGCAGAAACTCACGCTTTCGACGAAGAAACTATTTTAGATCAAGAGGAGTTTGCTAATGCTTCTCGAACAAATACAGGCTTAATAAAGCCTGTGCTCATCTTTACCGATGGAGGACCAGATGAGAATCCGCGCTACGAAAAGGTGCACGAGCATGCAATTGAAACCTTTAAGAAGTTCAACCTGGACGCAATATTTCTCGCAACCAATGCTCCGGTCATTCAGCCTATAATCCAGTGGAACGAAGGATGGCTCCATTAAGCCGGAAATTGGCAGGACTTATCCTTCCTCATGATAGCTACGGAGATCACCTGGATTCTTCTGGAAAAACGATCGATGAGGAGAAAGAATCGAAGAATTTCGAGGCTGCAGGAAAACTGTTAGCTCAGTGTTGGGACGGCGACAAAATAGATAATTTCCCTGTAGTCGCAAGATACATCTATCCTGGAACGGCACAACGCAAATGCACTAATTCAGTCTCAAAAACATGGAAGACGCGCCATATGCGCTGTTCCCAATATTTCTGTCAGATCGTGAAGTGCAATGATGAAAGGTGCTGTGTATTATGGCGTTCTAATTTGAAGCTGGCTTTGCCGGACAGATTCTTTCCTCCACCAGTTGCTGTGAAAAATGGGCTTCAAGTGACCGAAGATGACAGAGAAGGAACTTACCTTTCTTTGTTCCTGTCACAAATTCTCAAGGAAAAATTGCCAATTCCGGAGAAGGTCCAAAAACTTTTGAAAGGAGAAGTCCCGTACGACACATTTCTGCCCAAAAATCAGAACCAAACGATTTTCGAAAGCAGAATATGCAGCAGGTGTGGATTGTACCACAGCAGTGCAAAGGCTCTGAGGAAGCACAAATCTGAAGGATGCATAAACACAGAGCAATCAGTTATTCCTCCCCTGAAAGTCAAATCAATTCGAGTCGCTGCCTGGAGACAGATAGATCTGATGGTAGCACTAGTTAATGATGATTACATGTAATGGATAGATGAAGATGATTGTATATTGGATGCAGTACCATTAGAAAATCCAACAGAAAATATACACTGTAATGTAATTTCAGTACAAGAAGTAGTGGATCCTATGTGGGAAGACATTGTGTAATTTTTTTATGAAATATATACCATGTTAATAGATTAAAAAGCTTTACTGTATACTGTATTATTTTTTGCACTAAACAGGATTCAATTGTTATAATGCTAACGTTAGGGGGGGGGAGCATTACTAAATGCTAACTTTTGCTAATTTGGGGGAGGGGGGGAGACAAAAATACCAAAAATCATGCTAACGTTATTTATGGATGATCCCTAAGAAATAAAGGCTCTTAATAGTGGGGAGAAAACTAGGCAGGAAAAATAGAAAGAGCTCAAGAAGCATTACTGAAAAAAACATTAAAGAAAACGCGCATCCGTGGAAGATTATCATACCTATTAAAACAGAAATTGCAAGGTGTGACTTCCACCACTTGATTGCTACCCCTCCCCCCCCTTCTTTATTCAAAAAAAAACAAACTACTTTCCACGTTGGGGTCATTGTGACTTCCCTATCTAATCATTATAAAGGCTCTCTACCTATCTCTTATTTAAAGCATTCCAGAAATTTAAATTCCAAAATAATCCAATTACGGCTAGCTCCTTTAAAATTTACTTACTTTCCATTAATCAATCAATGGCGAAAAGTTGGCAGCAGGTGTCTTATTTAAAATAAAATAAGGTAACCAGAGTTTAAGAATCAAAATAAATATGAATCTTTATTCAAGATACAAAAAAACCAAAAGGTGCAAATAAAATAAAACTTATTGTATATGAAAAAAGGACAGAACTTAATCAAATTGTAAGAGGAGAGTAAGTAGAAAGATCCAGATGCTTTTAAAATTTTGCGGGAAATATTTCGTCTTTACTAACATAAATGGTAGCACTATGCCGTGAACGGCGTGAATACCGTGCGCGTTGCCGTGAACGATGTTTCTTATACTTAAAATGGCGAAGTTTAGTTTACAACACCAACGTGTAATAATTCGTTTTCTGCACTTGCGGGGTGAAACGCCCATCTAAAATCATCGCCAATTGAGTGAGATATGCGATGAAGTTATGAATGTTTAAAATGTGCGTTCATGGGTGCGAAAGTTTAAAGAAGGTCGAGAATCGTGTGAGAATGAACCGAAGCAGCCTCGACCACGAACCAGCCGGACGGAAGCCATGATTCATCGTGTGGAACAAGTTATGGAAGACCGTCGCTTAGATGTGCGTGATACTACCTCTAAACTTGGCATTTCCGTGGGGTCTGTGGAGTTCATTTTGCATGATGAGCTGAACATACGGAAAGTTTCTTCAAGGTGGGTCTCACGAATGCTGACCGACGAACACAAGTCTGCGCGGGTGGCATTTTCTCAGCAGATGTTGACACGCGATACAGCAATGAATGGTGATTTCTTTGCATCAGTTGTGACGATGGATGAGACGTGGATTCTATTTTTTAACCCCGAAACGAAACGCCAATCTTCACAATGGAAACCCACAGATTCACCGCCACCGAAAAAATTTCAAGTCACAGCCTCTGCTGAGAAAGTTATGGTGGCCATGTTTTGGGATAGCGAAGGTATAATCCTCACGCATTGTGTTCCAAAGGGTACAACTGTTACAGCTAATTCATAAGAAAATGTTTTGAGAACAAAATTCCTTCCAGCATTGCATGAGAAACGACCAAACAAGACTGGACGGGTGCTTTTTCATCAAGACATTTCCCCTGCTCATCGGACACTCCTAACTCAGCAGTTGCTTCAAAATAACTTTGAGGTGGTGTCCCATGCTCTATAGCTACCAGACCTCGCTCCTAGCAATTTCTGGCTTTTTCCAATCATGAAGAACACTCTCGTTTCCCAACCACGGAGAGTTCAGCGATTTACCAGTGAGCAAGACATACCCCTAAAGAAGAGTTCTCAGCAGCCATGGAATCATAGCGCCGCCGTTGTGAAAAATGTGTTCGACTTCACAGTGATTACGTCGAGAAGTAACAGAAGTTACAACTTTCTGGGTTTAGTACTTTGTCAGAAAAAAATGTGGACACCTTAGAACTTGAACGCACCTCGTATTACTCCTTTATTAATAAAACTTCCTCTTCAAGATATAGATTAAAGTTCTTTCCACCACTCTGAATTTTACAGGGAAAGTCGACCTAGATAGTTAAAGACGTTATTATTTAGGTCGTTGCCGATAGATTTGACCCTATAACCTACTATCCAAAGGTTAACCGTTTTCTAGATATGTGACTTTTAAATTAAAAGAAAAAAATATCATTTTTACTCTAATTTCAACTTTTTTTTTTTAATTTCCAGACTCTAGGGTCCAATTTTTTGTTCTTTTTACTTAGGGGATATGCCAGTTTATAAAAATAAATAATAAAACTTGAAACAACTTGCATGTAGATGTTTTCACTAAGTGTTCCGAACTTTGAAGCACGTTAATTAAAAAAAGTTCTATGGAAGTTATCCTACAAATTATTTTAATAACTTCTACGTCTTTTTAACTATCCAAAAAGGTATAATAACTACTAAGTCTGTTGTAAATTTGACAACGATGGTATTAACAATTATCATAATGCCCACTACTGGGCTTCAAAATAGGAAGGCAATCCTAACTAAGAGACCAAAAAGGATCACAAAGAAGATTTAGTTTAAATGTGTGGATGGGAATAATTTCCAATTATTTGATTGGACCATTCTTCCTGCCAGATAATTTGAATGGCGAGGAATATGAAAAATGTTTTGAGGGACAATTTACCCCTTTCGATGGAAGACTTACTTCTTGCCTTGAGACGAAACATGTGGTTTGACGAGAGTTTGAGTGTGGCTGGACGAGAATTACCCAAATAAATGGCCGTAGGGGTGATTTGACGGGGTGGGGCCCATACCATGGCCGACGAGGAGCCCTGATTTGACGCCAGTGGATTTTATGTTTGGTTTATATGAAACTTTGGTATACGACCAGCCAACTACGATTCAAAATGTAAATGTCTTGAGAACAGAAAATAATTCATGCACCTGATGAAATGAGGCGGCATCTTACAACAGGGGTCGTGAAAACGGATTACGAAAACGAATGAGAATGTGTTAGAAATAGGAGTGGCCATGTAGAACATGAATTCTGATTAATAAAGAATATTTTTATTAAATAATCATGTTGTTTTTTTATTAAGGTCATTCTGTTATTCTTTACTTTTAAATAAACATTTACTCTTTGCGGTCTGGGACCGCTTTCTCTGTCATTTTGTGTTTGAGTTGCCTACTTAACTGACGTGAGAGTATTAAAATAATTTACAGGATAACTTCCATAAAACCTTTCTTTTAATTAACCTGCTTCAAAGTTCGGAACACACAGTGAGAACATCTACATTCAAATAGTTATCGAGCAGCTACTTTAAACCGATAGCAAGTTGTTTCAAGTTTTATTAATTATTTTTATAAACTGGCATATCCCCTACGTAAAAACAGCAAAAAATTGGACCCTAGAGTCTGAAAATTTAAAAAAAAAGGTTGAAATTAGAGCAAAAAATGATATTTTTTTTCTTTTAATTTAAAAGTGACATATCTAGAAAACGGTTAACCTTTGGATAGTAGGTTATAGGGTCAAATCTATCAGCAACGACCTTAGTGCCCGGCACGAAAGAAAAAGGAAACTGGCGCATGTGTAAATGAATAAACTCATTCAATCAATCAGAAACTGACAGGAATCAAGGCATTACTTACTACTGATCCCAGGTATAAGTAATACCTCGTTTCCAGACAGTTTCTTATTGGTTGAACGAGTTTTATTCATTTACACATGCGCCAGTTTCCTTTTCCTTTTGTAAATAATAACTTCCTTAAATATCTAGGTCGACTTTCCCTGTAACCCTGTATATGTTTATCTATCGCTCTCCTTAATAATCTGCCATAAATTATTTCTTTATCATATATTTCAACTCTCTCTCCTATAATATCTCAATAATGTTCCAAAAAGTTTTACTTACAATTGTTTGTCAAACCGATAACTCCAATTAAAGGCAAGATTTCAATTTTTTTTTTAAACAAACACACTAAAACAGGCATACACAACAGTTTCCTTAAATCACACTAGGAAGAATCACTGGCACGCACATGAAGAGCAACGTCGTACACTGGGAGAATCCGGATCAAACGATGAATGTGTCTATTAATTCGTTCAAACTATCCTCATCAAATTCGACATATCGCTCCCCTTCCTCAGTTGTTTCCACCGATGCACATCTCGAAGGGTTCCTAATTCACGTATGCCAAAGCTCAGAGGTTCGCTGTTTTCACAATCCAATGCCAAAATGCCAATGGGGATACTAGAACTATGTTGATAACTTATACAGGAGTCTTGCTCTCAGTTAGTCCTCGTAGACTCAAAAATTTTACATGATGGGGATCTCTTCACATTCTCTGGTGAGACTACTCTTAATACTAGTAATTAGAAAAGGGGAATGGAAGAAGTATTGTATGATTACCCTACGACAATCTGGCAATTCACTGTTGGAATGATAATCAGTGACCTCCCCTCCTTGCCATCGCTCTTTTACCAGGGTTTTCTCATTCAGATTTTCTGGTGAGATCTCCTCTACTAATAATTAGGACAGGTGAATGGATGAAGAAGCGGCGTTTGATCACCATACGCCAATCTGGCAGTGCACTACCGTAATGATGAACAATGGTGATCTATCCTCCTTGCCATCGCTCTCCAGGAGACCTCCGGCTTGGCCCTCCCGAGTCCTTCCCAACTACTCCATCGCAGCTTTTTCCTAAGACTGCTTCACAATGTCTCACACCCCCTTCTATGCATTCTCCCTTATACAGGGTGATTCTGAAAAAATGTGTATAACTGTAAGTAATGACAGAGGTGACCAGAATGAACATTTTCTTTTAACACAATGTGGTCCGAATTTGAACGCTAACTGAGATATGAACAGAAATAAAATTTCCGCCACCAAGATTAACAAGTTAAAAACTCAGGTTCTGCAATGCCTAGAATAATGAATTTTCGAGAAATAATAGGGTACATAAGACTTTGTATACCGTTAAAGTTTGATCGAATTCCAACGAGTATTTCCGAGTTACGCACTCAACATCGTAACAGGTGCTGGTTAGTATTCGCATAATGTACCCTATTATTCCTCCAAAATTCATTTTTCTAGACGTTGCAGAACCTGAGCTATTAACTTCTTGATCTTGGTGGCGGCATTTTTGTGTTTTCATATCTCAGTTAGCGTTCAAATTCGGACCCACATTGTATTAAAAGAAAATGTTCATTCTGGTCACCTCTGTCATTGCTTACAGTTACACACACTTTTTCAGAATCACCCTGTATAGAAAAGCCACATTCGGCCTTTCTCTCGCATCACTTTCGACAAAATTAAAATATTAATTTCACTCATTATTCGTAGTTTCTCACAATAAAAGCCAATTGTGTCAAATCCATGACAGAGACTTCACTAATTTTTTTACCAATGTTTTAGGACACCAAGCTTTCTATAGATAAAACCGAAGGTAATTAAAAAAAATTCAAAAACTATTACTTCCCGCCAAATGCACTTTCCCTCTTACTAGGTTTTCATCTTACCCCTAACATAATCTATCCAATTTTAGAAAATGTGATTCATAAAAATTGGCCACACAGAATTCAAAATTTTCTACACACTTTTGTGCTTAACAAATCTCTTTATTACATTTTTTCTGAAAGACTAAAACCCCTTTAAACATATCTGATTAAACAAACACGTGATACGTCACAAAGGTTTTTTCATTTATTTCAAACGCTTATGTGCTTCTGAAAACACTAATACGTGTATTCAAGATTCAAACCGTTCAATTCAGTGAATTTAACAATATAAATGATATAATGACTGAAACTGCGGACAATTGATAATAACAAATTAAATATGTACAAAAACCATAAATAAGATTTTTAATAAGGAGCCACGGGATACATATTTCGAAGACACTGTCTTCATCAGTGAATTTACTTACAATAGATACAACTAAATTTTTTACTTTGAGCTTCATTTTCATTTTGGGTAACACAGAATAATCGCAGAGAGCTAAGTCGGGTTTGTAAGAGTGGAGGAAACGACAGTCGTGTTCGTCGAAGTCAAACGCTGACGCACAATCGGGGGGACCGTGGACAGTTTTATTCTTGACCACAAGGCATACAGGGTTTCTATAAATGTATGACGGTATTTTGCTTACTTATAATTCTAGTTTTTATCGTTCGATTGCATTGACATTTTACAGAGATATTCTCAGACTCGTTATTTTTCTTAAACATGTCCGTTGCACAAAATACAAAGTTCATATGTGGGGTATATTGCTTCCCATATGTTTCCTAACATTTCCAAGGCGATATTTTTAATGACTACGGTGATTTTCCTCTTTAAATCGTCCAGGTCTGTCGCCCTTTGGTCGTAGACAATGCTCTTGATATAACATCACAGAAGGAAATCTGTCAGGGTTAAGTCTTGGGAATTGGGAAGCCGAACCAATTAATGACATGGGCTCTCCCTGACCGCACTAATGGACGATGTCCACGTTAGAAACTGCGCATGCGCAGGTGTTTTACTGACATCTGGTGGCTTATTTTGAAAGCGATCAACCGGGTCACCATGTGCGCTACCAACACTGGGAACTTGAGTCACCTCACAAAATATTCATCTCTGATCCCTCTGATACATTAATTTCTTTTTCTTGATTCAGTTTTCCACAGCCAGATTCTCTGTTTGTATTTCTAGCCTTTGTCCGTTGAGAAGGATTTAATGCAAGCTCAAGCTAAAAAAAAAATTTAAATATTTTATAATGATTCACGACATTTATAAAGTTCATTAATTTCTTCTTGGAATATATAGCATGCTTTTTTGACTTTTCTTTTTTGTTTTTTTTTAATACCAAATTTTATAATCAGCGTTTTGATTATAAGATGTTGCATATTTATTAAAACATGAGATATATATTACAATAAATATTAGAAATGAAGATAAAAAATTAACAGTATATGTATTTTGGGAGTGTATAAATGAAATTTTTATGAATTTATATAGCATACTCAAATCGATTTAATACATTGAACAAAGGGGTAGCATATTCCCGAAAGGTCGCAGCATTTTTCCTTCCCTTTTCTATTTGTAACTTGAAATAACCCACCCGATTGTATAATCGTCATTGTTAGATTTCTGACACACATCTCTCTCCATACTTTTGTTTGTTCTTCTCTATATCTATGGTTGTGACATAGTCCATCGCTGATTTTATATATGTGATGATATATGTTTGAAGAGTTTCTGCAATTTAATTTTTTCTTCTCTTTGAATATAACAGGATGCATTTTTTAACTATATCAATTTTTTAAATTTTATTAACTATTTCCGAATATATTGGACAAAGGGTAGCATATTCACGAAATGTTTATAGTCTTTTAATAATGTTAATCTTAAACGTAATTTACACTTCAACTCTGATATAACTTCAATTAATATAAATTATTATATTTCAATCTGAAAACTGTCGTGAAATTAACGGATAAAATATGTAAAAATTAAAACTATTCCATCAAAGTGGAATTAAAAGTTGCAGTAAATATATAATTATTTTGATCTTTCAGAAAACAGTGCCATTTTGGTAAATGCAGGTGCTTTACTTTTATAAATTTTGCAGAGAGGCATAAAGCTATTAACGCGAGTCATGCTTGCTTTTTTTTTTTTTTTTTTTTTTTTTTTTTTTTTTTTTTTTTA